>VWZV01010916.1:686595-764348 GCA_013397155.1 Irena cyanogastra | reverse complement strand
AAAAAATAGCTAAAATATAGAAAATATTTCTCCATACATGTTTCTTCAATGACACAGCTATGTCTTAATAAAATTTTTTCATTGCATAATTGTGATTATTTATTTTCAGTTATTTAACGGTGTAATTGTTTTGATGCATGAAATGGACAACAAATACTGCAATGTGAACCTGTAATTCCTTTTCCATTCTGCAAATAAGAAATGGTTGAAATGCATTCATTCTTCTTATTCACTGAAATATAAGAATCAAAGGTATAAAGAGTTTGTCCCGCTCTGTTTCCACCCAGTTTTGAAGATGATACTATCCTCTATACAGAAACCCAGACAAGATTTATATCTTATTTAAGGTTTGCTTAATCTCATATTGAAGGCTTAATTAGAGTTTGTGCTGACCTTCTCAATGGAGAATGGATTTATCTTTCATGAGCAGTATTAACACCATGAATCCTTACTTTGAATCTGAGTTACTCATACATCAGCTAAAAATGTGATGCTGAACTGCTTAGCTGACTTACAATGACTGCTTATTTTGAATTTTATACATCCATTGAATTTGAATTGAAACTCCTTTTTGTTGCAGAAGCTATTGAATCCAAAAAGCCTACATGACTCTTGTCACCAACCTACATCAGCTCACATCTTCAATATTCTTACTGAACTGTTTGCAAATGCTTGAAGAGAGAAAGTGACAATTTGAAAAAAAACATTTACTTTTGATATTGTTTCAATCTTTGAATGGAATTGAATGTTAAACATATAATTTCTTCCTCTATGCAACTAAGATGAGCAGTAAAATCATTTTAAATATTTTGCAGAAAAATGTGTCTAATAAGTGTTTGTATAAGGTTTTTGATTTATGTATAGAAAGAAAATATGTCAGAGTTTTTAACTGCAATATGGCCCTGAGGGCTTTCCAAGCAATAGTATATGAAAAAGTCTTGAAATTTTCTGTGCAAATTGCCTAGCTATTTTCTTCTGGAGCTAAAGCATGAAAGATTAGGACATAGGTTTAATGGGTTTCTGTAAGGACCGGCTTAATATCATCTAATGGTCAGCTAAAGAGTAGGTCTCTAAAGTACTCGTTGGGGTCCTTCTGCAGTCAAAGGGAGTACAAACTATGTGTATGTCTTGAGCATAAAACATATTCTCTAACAGGACAGCCCAAAAAAGGGAGTGTGAACTGCCTTCTAGGATGCTTGTATTCATTTCTCTGACTGTAGAGGTATTTTAGATAATAACATAGATTAGAAGCCAAATTGTGAAGAAAGCAAATGATGAGACCTATTCAGACATAACAGTCTGTTGGGTAGTTCTGGATCTATTTTAGAGAACTTTTTTTAAGTATTTAATAATGGTAGCCAAAATAATAAGTAAAATGGGTCTGTTGGACAATAGTATCTTTTTCATGTGTTCCTTGACCTTTGACACCAAAGAATATGTTTTCCATCCAATAAAAAACCTGAGTATTAGAGTTGATTAATATACTGTGCTATTACAGTACAGTAAATCAAAGAGAGCACAGCTAAAAAAGATCCTGAAAAACACAAGCCTCTAGTGAATTCAGTTTTCCAACATTTTTCATATCTGCGGGATTCTTTAATATTATAATTTACTCTTTTTCATCTCTTTTTTTTTCCCAAGCAACAGGAAAATAGATTATACTAGTTCTAATAGAGACATTATGGCATTATGGTCTGTTGTGTAGATACTCAATTACAGAGCTTTAAATACACAAATTATGTAAATGCCTATTTAGGGAGTATTTACAAAATACATTATTGACCTAGTAAGCCATAACAGCTCCAGTCTGACAGAGAAATACCTACTTAGATCCTGCTTAAAATGCAAATTATTGGCCCAATAGGGCATAACTGCTTCTTCAGATGTGCTGCATTCTATCATAGAAATCCATGGTTGGGGACTTGCTGGCTAACGACTTTTGGGTGAAAGCTACCTTGGAAACTGTCCTTAAGTACACAAATTTCCCACATGATAGAACATAATGGCTATTTTTCAACAGTTTCTGGCTACAGAATAGTATTCGGTTCTATTAGGTAGCTAGTTAGTTGTCAGATCTCAAACAAATATGTGCAGATGCTATACAAAGATATCCATTGGCTTCAGATTTCCCTCTAATTTTACTTGAAATAATATCTGCTAATGTACAGCAGCTATTTTTCAAAAATGGCTATTTATGTCTCATGTGGATTTAGAGCACTAATTCTATAATGAAACAACTTTGGTGTTAAGGAATGTTCCGTTGGAAAGTAAGACATGGACCAATCCTCCAAAAGGATAATTATAAATCCTCATTAAGCAGAGCACTTTGTACAGACTTCAAGAGGAAGTATGCTTATGCATTACAGAAATGATTGAAAATACACACATTTACATTACATTTAAATGTTGTTCCTTAAATGTTAGTAAAACTGGGCCAGGCTACATGGGATTTCTTCTATGTAGCAGCCAACTCCTTGTAGCAAAGTGTTTCAATGAAATCAAGAAGTTTTGGAGAAAGCACCAAAGCTTGACTAAGGAGATTGTCAGGCGTTTTTATTCCTAGATGGGGAAAAAAAAAAAAAAAAAAAAAAAGCCAGTTGTACACCTTGGTTCAGTTCTGAGAGTGTACATTTAAAGGAAGGTCCCCAAACTGAACAGGGATCTACTACTGAATGAACTTTCTGAACCACTGAAGAAGCTGAAATAGCTTCACAACTCTCAGTTTAGGGACTTGGAAACCCTCAATAAGAGATGTTGAAAAAGGATTTATACTTATAAGGATCAATTCCAGTTTTTTACTGTTTTTATGTATACAAACTGTATTCTTTTTAACATTGAGAACATAATTCTTTTGTGAGTGCATCCATTGTATTTATTAATTCTTCTGTGTTGCTAAGCTTTTTTTCCTGTGTTTTAAGCTTAACAGCGGACAAGACTAAACACAGTTGCAGAAAGAGGGCTAAAGAACGAGTAAGGAATATCCTTTTTGACACAATTTCTCACAAACTGATTTCTGAGGGAGTTTTTCAGAACAATTTAAGACCATTAACCTCATGAAAAAAAATCTACAAAATCTTTGAGAACTCGCTTGATAATATAATCATCAAACAGTTTTAGGCTCTCTAATATTATTTCTTATTGCTTTTTTGTTTAGTTCCTTTATTCTAAAAGAGCTAAGAAAAATTTTCACTATGTAATCACTATATACCCACTTGCTAAAAATTTTATTAATGTATTACTGCTTGTATTTATAGCACTTGTCACTGTGTATTTCCAGCTCAAATAGCATCAATAAACAATTTTGTTGTTCTCCTGGAAATGCATGTGGCATGTAAACAGAGATTCACAGATTTTAAATTACCACAGATTGTTGCTCTCATATTAATAAAGAAGTGCATAGTTGATAAGAGAAAAAAATAGCAATGCTTTACAATTTGAGAAAAACAGGATATTTTTGAATTCTCCTTATTTCAAACTGAGGTGCTATAAGTTAAATAATGCGAAAGCAACATATTTTTGTTTCAATCTTTGAAGAACAAATTAATCTTCTTTTTACAGAAAGGTGCTTTTACACAGTTTTAAGTGAAAGTAGATTTTAAAGTGTGTATAAATATAACAGCTGAGGACATTTTATCTATTTTGACTCTGAGCACACCAAAGAGAAGCAATCCAAAGAGATCATATTATAATTAGAAAGCAGGTTTATGTTGCAAAAGTCCTACCCATGCAAATTTTGTACTAACTGAATATATAACCTGCCTTTTAAATAGAGATGGAGTTTTCTTCTAAAAGTATATCCCTAGACTTTTTGTAGGATCCTGTTTATTTGTGGATGGTTTTTTCAGAGCTCTGGAGAGACAGGAACGTATCTCATATCTACAAACCTCCTTAGAAAGGCAGTTGTTTATGTAACCCCTGGCCAAGTACTTGAATTAGAAACTTTACCTCCAAGTGCACCAAACATGACAAAAAAGCTAAAGAAAACCAATGTATGAGTTCATATATGAGATTGAAAATGTCACCATTATGCTGGGAAGAAGATCATTCCTGTAAACCTCCAGGTGGGTGACGTAGACCGCTAACCACTGCCCTTAAATATGCTGTTTCCACAGCTTCTGACCTAAGTTAGATTGTTAACTCTGAATTCAGATGGTGGCAAAAGCAAGTAACTCAAAGCACAGAAGCAGTGGATGTGTCCTTCTGCCTTGCCATTAAACAGGCTGCAGGGAAAGACAGACGCACAGAAAGATGTGTGAAAAGAAAACATAATACGGAATTTATTTCTTTAAGTACAGAGTGAGAAAACAACAGATAGTTGTCATATTTTAAAAGAAGGATTCCCATATACATCTGGCAGGTCCAGCAAGTGATGGGTGCCCGGCTTGACTCCCTGCACACCCCGCTCTCACACAGTCAGACCAGGTTTCCTGAATGGCTGGGCCCGGGTTTCTAGCAGCAGAGTCTCAATCAACTTGATCCCTAAAGCCATTTATTCATGGTGCAGTAAGACAGGAACTGTCCAAGCTGGTGTCCTCAAGAAAGACCCTTAAAAAAGGAGCCTCTAGACTTTTATGCACTCACAGTCTAAGTGCATCACAGTCTTGGGTCTTTCAGCTGAGTCCTCAGCTTCTGCCATGTCCCTTAGTGTCCAGTTCCCTTACAGGGCCACATGTCCCCAGGCCCATTGTTCTGCAAAGGGTCAGCACTTCATAGTCTCTTGACTGGGCTCCCACCCAGAGCTCAACCTGCAACTCCCTCTGAAACTGCACCCCCAGCTACCTGCACTGAAGATATTCCTCAATCGCTTCAGATGGATAAAAACCCTGAGCAACATTGTCTGACTCCACAAGTGACCCTACACTGAGCAGGAAAATGGACGAGAGAAGTCACCAGGTCCCTTCCAACCTGAATTACCCAGTGATTGTGTGCACGCAAATAATTGAACAAAATCATATAATTTCTCCATTGAAGACTTGGATAGGATAAACCACTAACTACATATCTCTAAGAAGTATTTCAGTTCCAAATATATGTACTTTGGCAAGTAATGGGCAGGAACTTTCATAAAGATTGAAAAAAAATCTTTGTTAATCAGGAATCAAGGAGAAAAGCTTTCATATAGTTATTCTTCAGCCTAGATTGATAACTGGATACAGATAGAATGGTTGTTCAATGAAGGAATCTACTTCAAGACTCTTTGTCTCACTAGTAGATGATTAACCAGTGTCTGTATTCTAGAACCATTATGTGTATACATACAATAACAGCCAGGCCAAAGTAGTTTATGTTTTAGAATAGGACATAGAACGGGACTGTACCCACTGCAGTATCCTGTGCTAGCTGTGGAGTTGGCAATCAAACAACCCAGGTTCTCAAAAATATTGCATTTTTTCAGCGAGCCAAACTGACACCAAACTATACTTCTTTTTTATTCTTATTTTATGCATTACATTTTCATGCTTCTTTTCATTTTTCTCTGAGTTTTTTCTGAAGCATCAAATCAAATGGTGTTATTTCTCACTGCTAATTCCCTTCATGCCATTACTCTCATCACTCCCGGTTGTTTCTGTTCCCTTTCTGTTTCCTTTTTCATGCCAGCATGATTGTCTCATCACCAGCTTAAAGGGGAAAAATAACTTCCAAGATATTTTATCCACCCTTTGGTGCGCTCAGTGGGTGCAAGATTAACCTCTGTGTTAATAGCCTGAATAAGATCCTCCCTCCATCAAAGCCATAGGGTGTGGTTATGTGAATTGCCACTTGTCCTGAAGTAAAAACAAGGAACTTTGATCAGGACTTATATATCAACCTCCTCACTTTTAGCTTACAAGAAGGCTAAGAGAAAACAAACAGGTTGCAAAGCCTTACACAAGGAGGCTTCTTATGTTTCTTCTGTTGAAAGAGCACTCTAACACGTTAAGATTTTTTGTTAGGATCAGAAAAGCCAGTTTTCAGCTCATAGTTTTGTTCTACCTAACATGAACCAGAGACAGCTGACATCTAGTATATCTAACATTTAAAGAAATTTCATCAGACCTGGTAGTCTGATAATACATCCTTGAATGACTGTAGCAACTACTTCCTGCAGGGTGGAGAGTGAGGCTGAATTTGCTATGAGCCCTTGTGAAACTAGTTTAAAATTTGGGAAGCAAATGGTACAAAAAAGTTTTATGGTATGCAGATTTTTTAGCCATCACAGAGCACTTGAGACAAAACATAAAATATTAAAAATTTATTCCTTATTTTATTCTAGACAAAGAGAGATGTACAAACATTTAAAAAAACCAACCAAACAAAAAAAAAACCCCAAGGCTGAAATTTGAAGTGTGGTACTTATTCCCTAGAAGCTTCTCAGCTGAAAGTCCCTTTTACCTAAGGATTAAGTAAAAGGTCAAGGCAGAACCTGTTCTAGAGAGGAAAAAAATATTTCAAACTCATACACGATCAGAAGTAACTTGGTCTATAGGTGTTTGCCTTTTTAGTGTGATCAGGAAGTTTTCTAAATATATATTAAGACCAAGGATATTCTGCTCTTTTTTAAGAAACAAAACAAAGAATCAACCAACCAAAAATCCTGAAAAAAAAGTACCTGCCCTGAGAGAGGAAGAGAAAAAAGCAGAAAAGACATCCTTCACGATGATTGCAACCACATTGCCACATACTTTTCACAATGGCACATACTTAATTGCACTTTCTTTGCATAAAAAAGGGAATTCAAGCACAGATGCAAGTATAGTTTTTCTTAAGAATCTAGTTTTGATACTTATTTTCTATTCAATGAGCATAATATTTACATTTGAAAACTATGGCCTCAGATGCACTGAGAACCACAGTAATGAATGGAAATTTTTAACTTGACATCCACAAATATACACAACAGTGTGAGTTTTCATAAAAGAAAATATATACAAATATTTTTTTCCTTTAGTTGTAGCATTTCCTAATAAATGTTATTTCTGTGCTGTCATTATTAATAACTTCCAAGCACAGGAGCTGGTGGGCTTGGATGTGTCTCAAGATAAAGTGGTTTAGGGCCTTATGTGATGTTTCCATGAATACTAGTAGAGTCTTTCTGTTTTCAAAGGAACTTGATCAGACCCTGTGACTGAAAAGAAATTACATATCCTAGTATTAAGAAGTTGCAAACACCTGTGTAGGCATAGATCCTTGACTTATGAGGAAGTGTCTGACAAAACCTACATTTTTCAGAGTTTTCCTATGCAAGGAATTCTCTGATGTATAATTGCAACCAGACAATGCATGAGAAACATCTACAAGCCAGAAAGTCACTAAAGAATTTATATCTCTTCTTAAATATGTTTATGTGTGAACAATAAGTATTTAGCCTTGAAGCACAAGATATCACAAAACGCTCAAAGATTTTTAGGATCAGGTTCAAACCCAAAAGCCAAGTTTGTGGAAAGATATAGCTCACAAGATACAGTGGGCAAATAATATTGCTTAATGTATTTAATATAGGGCCTTCTTTGGGCCAGAGTTGCTAATCATATTTTATAAATTTTAGTGCTAACTAGAAAGCTGTTAAGCCAGAAAAATAATTTTAGAAATAGTGAATGAAGTCTGAAAAAAGCCCCAGGATTATTTTATTAAAATGTAATTCATCCATGTATTTTTATAAAATGTCAGGGATCAAAAAAATCCTTTTGGATATCAAAAGGAAGTATTTATACACAGTGTCTAAAAGACTCTAATTGAATGGGTCAAGTCTAGGCTAAAGTTATAAGATTAAAGGAGCATAGTCAACTTGAATTTTATAATGGACTATTTTCCTTATAATCCTATTTCTGATAGACAGTAATCTCCTCTTTAAAGCAGTCTGATCTACTTGTATTTTAAAATTCTTAAGTATGTTGTAAAGGGTCTCCTACTTAACAGCTGATATTTACAGGACGTTTTCAGTGACCATAAAATGGATAGACTAGACATTTCAACTGCATTCTATGGAAAGATCTCCAAACACTTTAAGTCAAACTCTAGGAAGTGATGCAATGAAAAAGGTTATATTCAAATGCTTTCAAATGTGCAGAGAAAAAACAGAAACATTCTTAAACAAAACCCTAATATTTTCCCTGTTATAAAGTATTTGACAACTATGGGTAAAAAAAATTCATAAAATGTAAAAATTGCAGCCCAAAACTCATTTTTCTCTAAAAGTAAATTACTTTAATTTCTTTATTTTAAGAGCTATTCCCAACTGGCATGTTGAAATGATAAAATTTCAAATGTAATTTGTTACCCCTTTTTAAGAAATTTTCCTTCCTAGATTAATCATACTTGCATGTTTTTTGATCTGAAAACAAAATGAGAAAGTTATATCAACAATCACAGAACATAGAAATTCTTCTCACTGACACTGACTTTTATATTTGCTAGCATCCCTCCTTTCCAAAAATTCCCAGTGGTCCCATGGAACCCAAGGAGATGGGTCCTGAAGGAGCTGGCCAGTGTTTTTGTCAATCCAATCTCTATTTAATTTGAAAAGTTGTGACAATTGAGTGGTGTCCTCAGAGACTAGAAAGAAAAGTAAACATCACACCCATTTTTAAAAAGCCAGAATGGACTCTCAGATTTGCTGACTAATCAGCATTAAATCTATTCCAAGTAAGATCATAGAACAACCTTCATGAAAGACATACCAAAACTTATGAAAGGAAGGGAGGTGATTAGAGACAGTCAAGATACCTTCACCAAAGGCAAGACTTCTGCATCATCTTCTTCTATTCAATTGTACTTTTAGGACTCGTTTTCAGGGCCCCAGTTTTCTAGCCAAAAGTCTGAATGAAAAAACAATGCCTGATCCATCTCCTGTTCAGTGCTTCCATCTCACGTCTGCTTAAGAAGATGCTGCTTTGGTTCAAACCAGTCACTGTCACAATTTGCAACAAACCGTTTCTGGCTGCAGCTAGTGAGCAACAGGATTCTGCTTGAGAGATCACGTGCTTGGATTCAGGCATCTGCCCTTCCCTACATCAGACAAATAGATAGAATTATCTGCCACTTGTTCTCATTCACAGGTCAAGCTACTTTTTCTCGTACGAAAGCAAGCTAAGAATTTTACACAGTGTCTAAACATACATATAAGGTCTTATATTATATTTAGCCTGATGCAAAAAATTATTTGTCAAAATTAATAGTCCTAGCTGAGTGATTTGTTTTAGCAGATTATAAGGGGAAATAGTTTAGCAGTAACAAAAGAAAAAATCCTTCTGCATGACAGAAAATTTTGTACCCTGCAAACCTTTAAAAGAAGCGTGAGCAAAGACCCAGTAAAATTCTGCAATAGAGTTATCAACAAATAAAAACTCAGTAGCCCAGAACACAATAAGGAAATATGATATCTAATAATTGTTCAATTCTCATTTGAATTGACAGAAGATATAAAAATCTGTATTCAACTGGTTGATGTATTGCAGTACACACTGAGATGTCATCCAGAACACAGACATTCTTAGTCTAGTATGTATGAGGCTGGTATTTAACAAACAAATCACACCAGATGCAATGAGCTGTTATCTAAATGCACTCATCTTCAAAGCCAGCATGGCTTGTCATGGCCAGGTACTGTTTCTAGTTTAAGTGGCCTTTAAAATATTAGCTATGACATCAAAAACACAGCAAATGGAGATACTGCTATTGGCTAGTACTTCACAAGAGCAGGGTGTGTCCAGGAACACAAAGAGGAAGAGAATCAATTGGTCTTCAGGAATATGGATGCAACATCTGATATCTGTTACTTTATTAGAATCACAGGACTATTTGCATAGTTTGTTCAAAAGCCTGTGGAACAGTAACAATGGTATGTTGTCTGCCATAGCTTTAATACTGGTCCAGATTTTCTTTTGTCCTAGTTTACAGTCACCCACCAGCTATAGAAAACATAACCCTCCAATAAACTAGGCACAATCTACTCTTTTGGAAGTTGTTTTTAAAAATGTTATTTCTCTAGAGAATTAAATTCTGAAATTTTAAAAAAAGGCTAGATGGACCTGTTTTGTGACAGTGAGGTTTTCAAAGACTTTAGGATATTTTCACAGAATCATTCAAGTTGGAAAAGATCTTTAAGCCCAATTATAAACCTAAAACTGCTAAGTCCACCATTAAACCATGTCCCTTAGCACCACATCTTTTCAGTCACCTTTGACTATACTGTTGCTATTAACATATGCATATAATTAGAAAATATAACTCAGAAATATTTTTTACTTTTTCATCATTTACTACATCTGAATTACTACTGACAATTTAGAAAAAAATAATCTCCTTGATAGATAAAAAGGATGTGTTTTATAAAATGTGCATTTTATAAGATGCAGGTGTTTTTGTCAACTTTAAAATGGTCAAATTTACATTTGTGTAAATGTAGAAGGTTATCATTGCTCTTTGCTTGAGTAAGGAAACTACAGAGAATCTTGAGGTAAATAGAAAAGTAAGCATGAGTCACTGTAGAGACGTATTAATACAATAATATTAAACCTATATTGAAAGAGAATTTGGCAGGATACTACAGTAAGACTTCATTGATTTATTCAGTCATTTTGCCTCTCTCTAGGTTTGTTTTTTTTCATCTCCACTACTGTGTCTATTTAGACATTAAACAAAGCATTGAATTCTATTATTCTAAGTGACATTAATGACTTTTATGGTAGTTATGATCAGTGTTGAAAAATCAAATGTAAGAGCCTTTGTAATGTAAAAAATTACACTCAGAATGATCCTTAAGAACACTAAATATTTAAAGCCTTCTTCTATGTCTCTCTAAAACTTTTCTACTTACTATGCAGATAAGACTTTATCATCCAGGTCACAGGTTCAATTCCAGTCTCTTTACTCTGTCGCTTGCGATGGCTGTGAAAGGGAAAAGGGTTCCTCCCAGCCATGCTGCAGAATGCCCGTAAAATATGTTCTTACGTGTAAATGTAAGGCCCTAAGACAGGACAGCAAGAGTTGTTGTGACTCAAAAGAATCTCAAAGTAAAAATTAAGAATGAGCATAGAAAAGCTTCCAATTTGATGCAATTCCACTTGTTGCTTTAAGAACAAAAAATATAAGTTGATTTGTTATAGACATAAAGAAGTGACTTTCGGTAGAGCCTTGGCCGGCCTCAAATTTTTTTTCCACAAAACTTGGCCTGATTTATTTCTGTTGTGAAAATAATTGAGGTGAATTCAGCATGAAGTTTCATTAAGTTCATGCACACAGAGAGCACACTCAGTTTTACTCTTTACGTAATGACCCCAACCATCTGGGGTGTTACTCTAGGTCACTTTGGTAAATTCATACTTTTTTTTTACAGTCTGAAAATAGCACAGAGAGGAGAAAATGCTGTTTTCTGGTTTATGTGTGCATGATGAATAAGGCGGAGGCTTTGAAATACTGATGTTTTTGAGAGGATCAGTCCTTCCTGAGCCATATCAATGTCAGCCTGCCTACCTCACACAAGCAGTACAGCTCGCTTGTGCAGATGTCAGAGCTGCTTGAGTCCTGTAGGTGTAACTTTTTAAAAAAGTGTATGTTAAATAAGATGAATCAAATAGTTGGCAAAAATCCAGACAGCTTTCAGGTAAACATTTCACACCTAAAAGAGGAGACGGTTGTTTTTTTATAAATTAATGATCTGTAAACACCATGTGCTCAATTCTGATTTTGCAGCAATTTTATGCCAAAGTAATTCCATTGGTTTCTGGTCATTTACAATGATATTACCATACAAAGTTCTCTAAAGTTTAGCTCAAATAAAAAAAAATATATAAATCTTTGCTTAGTTTTAAATGTGCTTACTCGTTTGTCTCTCCTCTCACCAGCATTCACATGTGTCAAGATTAACTTCTAGCTCAGACCCTGCAATTTTATGTAATGGTACAGACTTTGAAAGTTCATCTGAAATTTTTGTCTTTTGTGACACAATATACTGTGAAGAAAGAAAGCTTTTCTGCTTTTCTGCTTTTCTGCTCCCCATGTTTTTCTTTTGTTTTATAGATATCCACTGATGTCTTACTATTTCACAATTTTAACTTTAAAAGCACTCACAATTATTTCAACCATTTTAATAATCTTTCTGTAACCTAGATGCCATTTTGAAGGTATGAGAGTATATTAATTTTCAAGTCGTGCATGTAGCATCAGTGGAGAATCCCACAAAATTAATCCAACGGGATTCAAAGTCTTAATGTAGAAGTTGGAGAGAAAACAGAGAAAGCTTCTTCCTACCCTCTGCTTACATACCACAGCCCTGGTCTGTTTAGTGCAAATGCTGAATATTACAGAATCCTGACATAGATGTTAAACACTCCTAAAAAGTATTAGTGTTATTATTAACACTGACATAGTGTTAAACACTTCTAGCAAGTATACTACAGATATGTCACTTCTGTATTGTCATTCATATACTGGAATAGTTATGAGTGAGGGAGAAAATTGTGCTTTCAGAACAGGAGAGCAGGAGACATTTCCCTGCAAGCTTCTCTAAATATTTGTAGGGTGTTCTGCCCTTCTTCTCTAAATATTTGTAGTGTGTTCTTGGGTTCGCTGCTACAAGCAATAGTTCTTGTGCAACCGAATATTGCCCGCATGGGCTTATATTTATAAGTTTATATTTCGTTCTACCCATTGTCTAAGCTGGGTCTCACAACAATATTGCTCTGAGCTAACATATCAGTTTCTTAGTACTTTGCCAGCTGCTGTGCTGTGCTCTCTGGTCTGCTTGTCAAAGAAAATGCAGCTCAAAACATAGAAAATCTCTATGCAACCATTATGCTATATCATTGCAAGTTTATTTCTGATCTACTTTATTTTAATTTTGCTTTTGTCCTGATGATCTTCCTTCCTAAATTGTGCTTCATGGAGGGCTTTTCTACATTAGGATATTCACCAAAGTAATTGCTTGAGCTGTAGCCTAAACAATGTCTTCAGCTGTATCCAATCAGTTTTATTAGCTTTGCAATGCAATTCCCTGTGTGAACATACTTTCTCAAGGACAAGTATCTTTATTTACAATTTAGCTTAATCTGTTTCTACAGCGGATTAGGTGCAGTTCAAATTATACTCCTATGTCAATATTTCCTTGTGTAGCTAAACTTCTGTAGGCACAAAGTTTTAAATTCATAAAGCAAAATTACCATGCAAGGTTCTTCCTAGTCCTGCAGTGATTCCTTTGTTCTTCATGCTCACTTCAACCCTCATTTATGTTACGTATACACAGACACTTCTGTCACAATCTACAGGCTCTGATTTTCAGTAATGGTACACTTACCATGAAGAACTGGAAATCATAAACTTCTATTCACAACTATCTTCTCTTCTCACATTCAGAGTAAGTACCCAGGTAAAAATAAAGAAAGGAAGAACAGAGGAAACTGGCTGTAACTGCAATTGCTCTGTACCACCCCTGTCAGTAGCTGATCTATCTGTTCACAGTAAATGCTGCCTAGTTTTGGAATAGGAATGACAAATTTCCTCCATCCTGGAGTGGATATATGGAAACTCATATAAACCACATTTTAAATAGAAGAAATTAATTATTTAAATAAATTGCTCTTCACTTTGAGGAGTATTATCAGGGTTCTGGGAGAGATACCAGCCCTTACTGTCCTGCCCAGCAACCTCTGAGAACTTCTCTGACCCCTCCATTTCAGCTTGGGCTGTTCCCCCACGCCAGTGATGCAGTCGGAGTGCCTGGGCTAAGTGCCATCTACGTCCCTTTGCCCTGCACAGGACTCAGACCCTGGCTGCAGCCAAGTCTCCAGCCCTGTCCTGCTCTCCTGCTGCTTGATGAACCCTGGTAGGTCACTTGCCGTGCCTGGAGCTATTGATAAGACTCCATTACAGCCATGGCTGTGGCCAGACCTGAGGGACAGTGTCTGCCAGTGAGGGCACTGGATTCCCTGGGATCACCTGGACTCCTGGCTCCCTGTCTTCTAGGAGCAGCCCATGCTTAATGTGTCCTGACAATGATTAAATGCATCATGATTGTAAAGTTCACCACCTCAAACAAAAGGTAAAGTATGTAAAACAAGAACAAGAAATCAGAAATAAATAGCGTTTAGCAGCAAGAAGTTAATCTTTTTCCTCAGTGTTAATGCCCTTACCTCAAGCTTCCACACTGTGTTGATGACACCAATGATCTTAAACTTCAACGGCTGCATAAATCTGTGGAATATATCCTGACTTTCTCCTCTTAAAAATTAAAAGCAAACCCCAGAAGGCTCAATAGTCTTCCCAGAAATCTCTCATGTATGACTAGCAAAATTTTGTGATAATATGACAATTCTAATGGAGAGAATTCTGTTTGAATTCTCATGGATATCAGCAGAAGGATTTCTACCAGGGTAGTTGTTTGCTGCTAATAGCAATTTATTAAACTTGTATTGTATCTCTAGGAATGAAATTTAGTTCTAATTACTTACTGTGCTTTACAGCTATGGCATACTTACTCCTGCAAAGACAGAATTTTCATGTGTTTTAAGCACACAGCTAATTTGGCAACAATTGCAAATACTACTGAGTTTGCATGCACAAACTGACACTTAAATAGGCAGAATATAACCAATTCAAAATATGTTTTCATCTGAATCTTTGAAGCACCTCTCTGCCTAAAGGCCCATTCTTCCTGAAATTTTCTTTTTTTTGTATCCTTCTGCTTTTGAACAGTGAAAGATATTATAATACTTTGATTTAACAATAGCTATTTAACATTTGCCTCTATCAATCTCTTTTTTTGTCAGTAACAACTATGTCACTTTTATTTGGAAAATAAGAAGCACAATAGTTTAGAAAATAGTAATTTGAAAATGGTAGTTGATGAGAAAATGGTTACTTTTTTTTTCTATAGGTATTAAAGGAGCTGACACCAGCTAAAAAAAAAAAAAAAAAAGGGGTTTTTCCTCAGAGAGGTTGCACTGATGCAGCAATCCCACCATAGAAAATGTTCTTATTTATATAGTGCATTAGAATAGAAAATCCTCTGCAATATTATCTATATTCAGGATGAGCACTCAGAAGAGCCAAGTATGTGGTCTTTTTCAAGCTAAAACAGATACCACAAAAGAAAAAGTTACTGAAGAAAAGTACACAAATATTTAAACTATTTATCAATTTATGTATTTTTATATGCATGGAGCTTTCTTAAACTAGTTATATTATAAATATATGTTTATGTATATAATGTGATAATAGACATGCAAACTACAAGCAATCATATATATGCATATTAATACCCTTAGTATTAGCATAGTCTGCTGTCTACTAAGTTTCATATTTTTAAGGCATCCAGCAAGTGTGAAACTTCAAAGTTCCTTCAGTTTCTCATTCTCTTGCCTTTTTCTGCAAGTTACATATGGGCTATGTCCCTATGGGGACATAGGGACCTCTCCGTGGTTCCTTTGTTCCTTCTAGTTTGCATCTCTTTGTTACAAAGAAATCTCACCATCAGATTGTTGTGCTTCAATCTACATTTTTTTGTCCTTACCTTGCAGAGCTTTATCATCCCAGAAACTCAGCAAGCTGCCTTATTTGCCTCTTTTACGAGCCCTATCCTCACATTTCTTCTTTTTAAAAAAACTAGGTATTGCACTGGCTATGTTTTGAAGTAACTGTTACTATTAAAAGTATGTAAAGAATGCTGCAAACATAGGAAGACTTATCTGACTCTCAGAGATAGTAGTATATCTGTTACTGGCCAGAGCCATGTTTTGAGCTACAAACTAAATGTATACAATGGAGGAAAAAGTGCAATCTGAACCATTTTCCTCACTGGAATTTCACACACTGTTTTAAAATAATTTTTACTGTTTCAAAATGATTTTCAATTATCAAAATGGATGCATTTTCTCTTTCTTATTATATGAACTCATTTTTATCATTCCTTGTCTTAGGTCAATCCTATCTTGCAAGAAAATAAAAGGTTTTTCTTTGCAGCTGGCTATATTAAGTGGAGCAAATTTCTGGCTGCTGACTCACCTAGCCACAAAGTTTGGGTCTAATTGAAGCAACATAATATTTTATTTAAACAGATAATAAACTTGAAACCTTAAATACATTTCCTTTTAAAATAAAATGTTGTCTTTGACTTTTAATGGCTGAAAGTAACTTCTTTTGTGCAAAAAAGGGACTTAGAAAAAAAATCCATTGAAAAATTAATTGTTAATTAGTTGTTCACATGTTACGTTGTTGTGTCTCAAATTCTAATTATTATTTTAATTGATTTACTCTGGTTGAAATATGCAGTACCTATCACTTTATAAAGACTCATCAGGTATGTAACAGACGCTGACATACAAAGCCTTAAAGGTATTTTGTTCATTTTATAGTCAGCATAAATCTCTTGAAACTAAATGAAATTGTGACAGTAAGGTTGCCCACACAGAATGTATTCCAAGAGAAGAAACAAATTCCTTGCTGCAGTTTGGGAGATCTTTTCAGTGTTGCAGCATTACTGATGAGTGCCACAGTGATACCATGGCAGTGTGGGGACATAAATCACACCAAACAGTGGGCACTGATATCTCCATGGCATTCCTGTGCTTGTATTCATGCTGACCTGGACAGTCTACCTTGCCTCCACTGTGTTGCCATCCATTCTGTTTTTTTCTCTCTCACAGCCATTTACCAAAGCTGCAGAAGCACCAAAATGTTTTGCTTTGAGTAACGCTTATAGAAGCATTTTGCCATCAATCCTTAATTCTGGTTTATTTTTCTTTTTCTTTGTGCTGCCCAAGTTACTTTACAACAGAATAAAAGCTTTAGTGCTGCCAGACTACTCACTATATTCAAGGAATTCTGCAGAGCAGAAAAAAGTGAGAAAAAAGAGAAACACAGGAAGAATAAATGTTTAATAAATGACTAGTTTCCAAAAATATTAGAAAACCTCAAAATTTCTGAATATTAGTTAAAATTACACCCCTAATTTTTGTCCAGCAACAACTTCTTTTCTCTCTTTTCCTCAGGTCTGACACTTTTCATGTATCTTTTCAGAAATTTCTCTCTTGATCTCTTTAGAGATCTCTCTTCATTTAGGCACTAGCTTCTTAAACAGTAACTTTAGAAAAGCCTGTATTATAAATATTCCTAATTCCTCCCATTTCCAGTACACTTTTCTCAAATAAGACTGACAGGCAGTTTTTCTTGTTTAAATCTTTCAACAGACTGCATTTACTCTTCATCATATTTTGGTATTTTGTAGAGGATGAACAAAACTTTCTGGGGTTTATATAATTTTCTCCTCAGAAAATAAGAATGCTTTTATTACCCCTCATCAATACACTTTTCAGCATTTGAAAAAACATATTTGCCATGTTGATTCAATCTCTGGCATTCTCTGGTGACAATTTACCTAGCACTACAGTATGATATGTTTCCAGGGACTGACTCACTTGGAACAATTCATTCTGGGGATGATTCCTTAGTTTGAAAATTTTACATTTGTTGATCATAACCCTCTCAAAATCAAAAATATTAATAAAACTCCTACACACATTAGCAGAAATATTTGCACTATTAACTATTTCTTACTGCAATTATTTTGAACTATCTGAATCTAAAAAGCTGGCTTATTTTTATATTATTTCCTTTTTACCCTGTTATTTCCTTCTTATC
This sequence comes from Irena cyanogastra, assembly GCA_013397155.1. Taxonomy (NCBI): domain Eukaryota; kingdom Metazoa; phylum Chordata; class Aves; order Passeriformes; family Irenidae; genus Irena; species Irena cyanogastra. Next base: position 746,738 of record VWZV01010916.1, on the reverse strand, counting down.
CTATATTGTTTCCTTTATATTCTATATTGACATAGAATGCCTTAGACATGCATAAGAGAATGGCAAAGAGCCCCAATTTGTAAATTAGCATTTGTTCATTCAATATTTCTGGTTTTAATTCATACTATTTATTTTAATCCCTTCCAAATTATGAAATAGAAATAGAAATACAGAAAATAGAAAATGGTCTTACCCAAAGTGCAACAAACTCTGCAGAATCAACTAAAGCTGGCCGCCCAATTTTAAAGGGATAAGGTTTTGATGCATGCTTTAAAATGTTTCTCAGATGCTGTCTATGCCACACATGTCATTCTGAGATGTGGCTTTATCTGAAATTGGAATACAATAAGATTTCTGCATTTCTTTAGCTTTTAAACACCACGTATGACCACTTTGTGCTAGGGGCAGAATCAAAACAAATGCCTATCAGACATTTTATTTTCTAATGCTTCAGTTCTTTTGTTAGAGATAATGTACAGAATTTTCCTCTGCATCCTTCTGTTGGGAAAGATTGTGGTATTTACAAAATAAAGACTGAATCTACACAGACAAAGAAAGAAACAGAGTAGTGTTTATTGAAAACATGAAAGTGTTGCCTGCTGTTGAAGAGGGGATGTCATTAGATGGACTTTGATGGAAGTGTGGAAATTCTTATGATACAAGCAGATACACATCTCTTCAAAGGAATTAAGACCTTGTGTGTTAGTCTGCTAAGTGTGTATATTTTTCAAGGTTTTAACTATTTATGGAAGTGGACAATCACCCCTTCTATAACCAGCAAACTAAACTTTAGCTTTTTATTACGGTGATGGGACAAAGCAGGGCTAAAAATGATCACGTGTATAAATATATAAATTCAACATAGAAAATCAAAGCAATCTTGTTCATTATTTCTCACATACAACAGTCTAAATCTCATGAAATACAAACATTTAATTTATGTTGGTAAAGTGGATATGTCCCCAGGCATTAAGACAAAGCTAGATCCATCTGTTTCATGCAGGGAATTCAGTCTCCTATTACTGCAAGGAAAATGGTTTCACCATTAGATCATAGTATTTTTATTAAACCTACACTATGGAGTTTCCAGATTTGTCTTGCCCTGTCTTGCACTGCAGAGGTTTTCCCTTGTTTTGGTGGTGATAACAACTGTCTAATCACGAACTTGTTATCACTTAACTTGCTTTTATGTAATTCTGTGACTATCATGTATATTCAAAGGTCTGACCAACCTCAGTAGTCATTGTAGAACAAATACTATCCTTCTACATCTAGTCTGGGAAGGTTAGTGCCCTACTTTCAAGCTGTAAGGTAGCAATGAGAGAAGAAGAAAGTATTAAGAAAATGTGTCAATAAAAGCAGAAGCAGACCCTGGTATAAAGAAGGAAAGGACCACCAGCACCAGCAAGGAGCTGTTCAAGAAGAGTTCAGGACCTGAACAGCCCACATAGTTCTCTGAAAGAATGAACACACCTTCAAGGAAAATGGGCAGAAACTAGAAAGATGGTTTGTGTACCAGGGTTTAAATCATATTATTAATTTTATTTTTCCTCATTATTTTAGACTGTGATACTAGTGTTGCAGCTGGATTAATAAAACCTTTTAATTATATTTTGTCTATAAAGACTTTATCTGGACAAAACTTTAGATCTATATGCATTGTGCATCTACTTTAGACCATAATGAGATTTTTGACTGTAATACAACTCCCTCATATAATGCTTTTTCACAGAGTATTTTCTTAAAACTGGTTAGATTTCTTTACGCTATTGCACTTAAGAGGGTGGCTGTTCTGAAACTTTGCTTCTGATTTCCAGCCTACTTTCCAACCTCCTATGTCAATCACCAATCTCAATATAGCATTTATCTGACAAATTCTGGATGTCTATGCAGACACCAAGCACTGCTCTTCTACTTGAGAGCATACTCAATTTCCTAGATGGAAATTATTCAATTTCCTCCTTAGCCCACAGCCCAATTTACTCAAATTCTTCTTTTCCCGTAACCCCTTGATTGTTATTCCCTTGTGTACTTACAAAAATTATGTTATCTTCGGTCAACCCCCAGTCTGTTAGAGTATAGATATGAAGATTGAAGACTTATCACACACACACACTCATAATCATCTAGGCTCATTTTGCTTCTTAACATCCTACTAGCCTTTTGATACAGGTGGCTCCCACTGGAAATTATTCCTCTTCAACCTGAATAACTACAGTTTCAAATAACATCTTATTCAATTGTGACTATATTATAAAACTGCCCCAAAAAAATTTGTATGTCCTCACCGCAGTTGTAAATACTTATTTTATTGCACTCTCAGAAAGCACCTTCCTTTTTTAATGATAGTTGTCTTGTTTAATGTTATAATTCTTACAGAAAAAGTAATAAAAAATGTTCCTTTAAATCCACCTTTCTGTAGTTCTGTTATTTTTCATGTAAATTATCCATTCATCACATTACTAATATTAGTCTGTTATTAATCAAATTCACTTTATGAATTTTACAAGGTATGCAGAAGGAAAGCCTTCTACTGTTTCTGATGAACAGAATTAATTTTAACATTCCATTAAATTTAATGAAACAGTACAAGACCAAAGAGTGCACCCTCAATTTTGTTTTAGAGATTGCCAGTAGAAGAGGACACAGTGTAAAAAGGAAGCATGTTCTCATAATTCATTTTACAGCCTGTCTCTGCTCTGAGAATAGTTTGGATTTAAGAGCAATGAAATGGCTAATTCCTGTTTACATTGTAGCTTTTGACTTCTCCAATGAAACAAATTTTGTGGAGAGCAAAAGCGAGGTTTACGACTTCTATTGCGCTTTAAGAAATAAATGGTGCAGCTTTACTTCCAACCAGGATGCAATTGCTCACATGAGTAGTCCCATTGATCTCAAAGTGTGAGTTATTGCTTTGTAAGAGTAGTGAAAAAAACTCCCAACCTGTAAGTGGTGATTAATAGCAAGAAAGAGCTTTCAATTTAGACAGAAAATAGAATGAATAAATACTGATAAAATTAGTCATTACTATTTTATCAAGAGCTTTGGAAATAAAGGGAAGATTGGCAAGTGACCTGACAAGCAAAAAATTAGAGGCAAACAACTAGATTTCTTATTCTTATAGGTTTAAAAAACCCAAAACATTGTGTCACCAAAGTACTCTTAAAAGGACTTTAAATTCATAATACAGAAACAAAATTTAGGGAAAATGCTTTAAAAATAATGTATTAATAGCAAATTGTGGCATAAGAACAGTATTATCCCTTGAAATCAGTGTGGACTCCTTATGAAGACTAAAAAGACATACGGAGCTACGAAATGTTCATTGTATCATGTATGGACTACTTTGGGCTTCAAGTGTAATTGCTTTTCTCACTAATTCAGCCTGTTTGAGCTGCTGTAACTCACCTGAACTCAACTACCCATAATGGGAATAATTCATGTTTCAGGATGTCATGGGATTTTGTGCCTAGACTGTAATGGATAAATGGCAACTCTAGTGATGCTGTTGTAATATCTCAAGCAATTGTTTTCATTATTTCAGTGCTGAACCAGTGATTCAGAGAGTTTACACAGAGTAGCTGGGTTATTTTTCATGTGTTTATGTTATGTTCTTATTGGTTAATAGCAACACTTCCAGCCTGATACACTTTCGTCTGATATTGTCTTCCCCTATGTCTAATAAAAAAATTACTTGCCTATGTACTTTGTGTAGCCCATTTAGATCTGTGAGCATGACCACGTAACCCTTTTTATTTAACTGAGACAGTTTTAGTCTATGAAAATAATTTTGTGATTTTTTACATTTGACTTTAATCTGGGTTTTTTTAATGTTTTAGAAAAAGAAAATATTCCTGGAGAATATTTGTATTAGCTGAGATGTAATCAGTCCTGCACCTTTGTACCATAATGAAAGGTTTTTGGATCTACTTGTTTTTTGGGGGTTTTTTCAGCCTATGTCTATTGTTCCTGTTATAACATGCATAGACACAGCTGTATTCCTCCTGAAGTGTCTCAGACTATCATTACATGGGCTAGAGCACAGATTTACAGCACATGAACACAACCCATTTAAAATGTGGTAGCACATGTCACACATACCATGAGTGAGAATATGGACTTCGATAGGCAGCAGAGAAAAGGCATCACAGTATAAAAGCAATCTTTGCCATGCCTTGTAGCCAGAAGACCACAACATACTTAAGTCATATCCTCAGCAATAAAAGTTCACTTTCTCTCTGTTTCTTTTTCTATCACAGTCCTCTCACTATTCCCTCAGAAAAAAACATTATTGCCTCCTGTGTGCTGCCTGAACTAAAACCTCTTCACATTCAGCTGCAGCTGGGTTCTTCATAATATGCCTGTCTGTCTTGTCATAGGCAGGTTTCTAGCCCCACCTCTCTGGTCAAGCAGAGTTCCCTAGATCATGTTACTCAGGGCTGTGTCCAGATGGCTTTTGAATATCTCCACTGAGAGGCTGTTGCATTAAGTTTATAGGAATTTAGCAGAAAATTAAGCCCCAGGGTTTACATATTCCAGCAGATCCCCAGGGATCAGAGGAGACGAGTGTAGCCTGGTTTAATTCCTGATTATACCCAATTCACCACTATAAGTGTGGTCATGTTCAAAGGACCTTGCATGAGCACAGATGCATAAATAATGTAATTTGTCAATCAGGTCTGATCACATTCAATAAGGACTTGAACAGTTCAGATTCATGATTCATAGGGTTTATGGAAAAAAAGAGGAAAACAGGTTCAGGATTGCCCAAGATAAATGCACTAACGACAGTGTTACAAGTGTTGTGACAGAAATTATAGTAAGATATGTCTAATAGTGAGATATTTATATATAATATGTAAATAAATATTCCCAGATGTTCTCCAACACAGTTGGAGGCATGAAGTTCCCTAAAGGCTTCAGGAGAAGTTGTTGGGAGAGGAAAAGAGACACAGTCCATCAGCTGATTCTAAGCAGACAGAAGTGCTTTTCCCCTCCAGCCCGTTCTGCCCCAAAGCTCTACTTTTATCTATTAATTTTGATCCATCCCAGTGGGTTGCAAAAACTGAATATTCTAGATGAAGTTTGGTGATTTTGGTCATAAATGAATTACATGTCCCACATTTTCCTTCATTGGTATCCTGAGGAGTGAATAAGTTAACATGTTAATGGGGCTTAATGAGTGTCTTAGTTACTTTCAGTAAGAATTTATAATTGATATAATAAGAGGTACAATAAACACTTTAATCTTTCCTCATGCACAGAAGCAGCAGTAAAGCTGACTGACCTCTACTGGAGAGTCTTGGTGTGCTTCCTTGTTTCCCTAAGAAACCAGATTTTTAGCAAGGCTTTTTTAGCACAGTGGAGGGAGCGAGTCTAACGGCTGGTATGAGTATATGGGTGCTCTTCTGTGCCTCACTGAAACAACTTTGGGTTTTGAGGCATCTGCTTCATCCCAGGCACCATTCATTTCTTAGCCCTTGCTCAAGCAGGTACAAGATCAGCAATGGGCTCAGCTCAGGTTTTTCTCAACCTGCCTCAACAATTCTTCACTTTCTTAAAGCAGAACTGTACAATTCTGATTATTTATGACAGACAGTTCACAACCTCTCTGGGCAATCTGTTCCAGTGCTCTGTCACACGCACAGGAAAGTTCCTCTTCATATTCAGGTGGAACTTCCTGTGCATCTGCCTTGATGTTGCCTCTTGTTCTACTGCTTGGTACCACCAAGAAGAGTCTGGCTCCATCCTCTTCGTAGAGTCATGGAATCACAGATTAGTTTAGGTTGGAATGGACCTCGGGAGATCAGATAGTCCAACCCCTTTGCCAAGGCCGGGTCAGTTTAAGCAGATTACATAGGAGCATGTCCAAGTTAGTTTCAAACGTCTCCAGAGAGCGAGATTCCACAACCTGCCTAGACAGCCTGTTCCACTGTTCTTCCACCCTCAATGTAAACAAGTTCTTCCTGATGTTTGGGTGGAACTTCTTGTGTTTTATTTTATGGTCATTGCTCCTTGTCCCATCACTGGGCACCACTAAAAAGAATCTGGCACCTTCCTCTTGACAAACATCTTTGAGATATTTATATGTATTGATGAGGTCCCCTCTCAGTCTGCTCTTCTCTAGACTAAACAAACCCAGCTCCCTCAGTCTGGTGTGACACCCTTCCTTCAGATGCCTACACTGATGAGGTTCCTTCCCAGCTGTCTCTTCTCAAGGCTAAACAGGCACAGTTCCCCCAGCAGCTCCTCATAAAAGACATGCTCCAGTCCCTTAATCATCTTCACAGCCCTCCACTGGACCAACTCCAGTAGCCCCATGTCTCTCTTGTACCACAGAGCCCAGAACTGGACACAGCACTTCAAGTGTGGCCTCACCAGGGCTGAGCAGAGGGGCAGGATCACCTCCCTTGACCTGCTGGCAATATTCTTCCTAACGAACCCCAGGATACCTTTGGCCTTCTTGGCCACAAGGACACACTGCTGGCTCATGGACAGCTTATTTTCCACCAGGACTCCAGGTCTTTCTCTGCAGAGCTGCTTTCCAGAACATGCCTTTGCCTAGCCTGTGTTGCTGTATGGAATTATTCTACCCCAGTTCAGGACCCTGCAATTGTCTTTGTTGAAGTTCAGATGGTTGAGCTCTGCCCATCTCTCTACCCTGTCAAGGTCCTTCTGAAGGGCTGCACAGCCCTCTGGAGTATTAGCCACTCCTCTCAGCTTTGTGTCATCGACCAACTTGCTGAGGAGCAAACAATATAAACTACATGTTCAGTTCAGGAGCTGAAGAAAATAATCACGTATCTCAGGAATAACATACAAGGAGGGATGATGTAAGGAAAAGCTTATAGACTGAGAGGGGATGGGTGAAGCTTCAGCAAGCTGATCTGGAAAATTCTTTTTTGTCCTTGTTGGAGCAGAGTTATGCTCATGACTTGTACATGAACTTGTGTAAATGGTGACATTCAAGTTGAGGGAACATATGCCTCTGGTCATATGTATAGGAGTGTGAAATTCCGTAAGGTTGATCTGTTTTCAGCTTCATGCTGCTCCTCACAATACAGTTGCAGCTCTGGGGGAATTCTCTGGAGAGGGAGATATTTTTACTTTGCTTGCTAACAACCGAGCAAATGCGGGAGAAGAAATGTTCCTAGACCTTGCAGGATTTAGTAGAGAGAAGATAGCACTGAAGGAAACATGGAAAGAAGCAGGATGTCAGGTAGAAGAGAGGGATTACTGAAAGTAGCAAGGATCAGTGACATGTCTCACAACTGACTGAAATGCAAGATTCCTTGGAAACAGGGGGAACTGTTAATGTTTTGTACTAAATTAAAAAGCTAAAGGTAGTAGCAAGGATTTACCAGCAAGAACACAACAGGCCAGGGAGACTTATGTAGAAGTCCATTTTTTAAAATTTGTCCAATATAGCCACTAATTTCTTTTTGGAAAGATATCAGACCAGAATGCATAGGCCCACAAGCCTCAAAATTGGAATCAACTTGAGATCTATTACACAAATATAAACAGTTGGTTTATTTTTTTCCTTTTGTTTATTTTCAGGTTTTCTATTAATCAGTCTAATCCAATGCAGCGCAGTTTGTGTTCTAGCGATATGTATTTAAAACATGATTGAACCAAATCTATACAATTAAAATAATGCCTGTAAAATAAATTTACCAAAAATGTTTCATAGGGGGACCACAAAGCACTTTTTAGAGGAGATATTTTAATGTAGATATTGTCTCTAAGGACTCTGGCCATTCAAGCCAATGTAGAAGTTTTCACCATTTTCTTGTTAACAAAAGTAATATTGTTACTATGGTAACAAAAATACACACACAAAAAGGTACCTTGGCACTATTCCTGATGAAATATGTATATATAGCTATGAAATATCTCCTCAATCCAAGATAATTTCTTGGATTATCCAAGATAATTTTTTGTTTCCATTCAAGCCTGCCAGTTAGCATTCATTTCAAATCGTCGTTTATTTCTAAAAGTTCTTCTCTGAAAAAAATCTGTGCAGAGTGTTGTCTTACTTCATTCCAAACAGTGCATGAGATAAAATAGAGCCATTACATTTGCAACAAAAGAATAAGTTTTCAAAACTTACATATCATTCACATATTCATTATGGTTACCATGCATATATTCAGTGATATGTTCTCAAAAAAGAGAGTAACATTTCTTCTGATTCCAGGCATTCCAGATTCCACTGTGTTTTGTAATTTAATTTTTTTTTCTGTTGTGGAGAGGAGGTGGAGTTTTTCTTTTGTTTCTGGTTTGTTTTGTTTTCCTTTTTCTTCTGTGTGTATGAAACCAATGAACAAAGAACAACTGTTACACCACCTACATTATTATTCATGAACAGAGAGCATTGAAGCAGACTCATGTGGAACAACAAAAACTTTCTTCATTATTCTGGTCAAACTATTTGTGCCCCACAGGAACTTGTTGAGCTTTTGCCACCTAGTTCAAAGCTATTCTGTTCAAATGACCTTTACTCTCTACTGAATGACTTCTCATAAGTCAGTAGTCTATTTTTTATTTAAACAGGTAAAAATCCCTGAGCTTAAGAATTCCTTAGTTCTGACAATGTATCACAAACTACAGAGAGATTTTGGTTTGTGCTGGGGACACCTGCCTAGATTCCTAGCTTTGGAAGAGTGACTCAACAGTATCCTATTTTTAAAGTATAGTTGACCAAATTATCTCAACTAAAGATTGCTCAGGGGAATATATGTCTGTTGAGAACACATCTCCTGGATCATAGATATAATTTGTGTCAAAATTAAGCTAACCTCTCCACTTTGTGTTGGAATCTGTACTTATGTTCAGGCTTCTAGTTACTGCTTACTATTCTGTCTTTGTCTTCTGAGCTCAGACTGTTTAGAACTTGGTGTCTTCACAGCAATTGTATGTGGTATCTCTGAGTGACACTTCCATCCTCAGAGAAGGATAAATAGCAGAAGGAAGTCAAGGAGGGAGTATCTCTGGAGATCGTGAGAGAAGTCAGAGAAATCATCTCTTCTCTGCCCATCTGTTCATCAGTTAGGGCTCAAGTGCATATGTTTGTCACACTGCAGGCTTGCAGTGCTGGGATCCACAAGGCATTTGGAGAAAATGTAGATGAAGAGACATTATTCTAAGAATAAATTTAATGCAATGTGGAAGCAGTGAGGAATGATGGAACATTACTGAAAGAATATCAACAGAAAAAAAAGTCTGCACTCATTATTCTGATAAAGACTTTTCAGAGAACAGTTTTTAAAGAAAAGGAGGATTCTTTTTAGAAATTCTGGTCATATTTGTCAAAGTTAGATATGTTTTCCACTACTGGGTTATATACTACAGACAAACAAGGTGATTATGGGATGCAATTCAGGTGCCTGCAAAATACAAACAATTGTAGTGGCACCAGATAATTGTACTTGAGAAACTTTAAACATTCCTGTGGAGTGTGGATCATAATTTGATTGAATTGTACCATTACAAGCGCAGTATTGAGTACTATTGAACTATTGAACTATTGAAATCATGATTTTTCAGTTTTAAAATTGTTGTTATAAAGAGCATGTCCATAGTTGCATGTATTTTCTACTAATATATATGAGACAGAGGGAGATAGAGAGAGAGCAGATGATAAATAACCGTTATCTTGACACCAGGATTAGACAAGCCACAACAGAATTCAAAGAAACATGGTATCAGGGCATGAAAATCTACTATTTATACTTGGGAAGATCATGATGAAGGAGAAGCTAGAAGCCTCCTGTTTGCCTGATAGAGCCAATGACAGTCATCTCCAATACAGACCTACTGCTGGCCAAGGCTGAACCCATCAGTGACAGTAGTAACACCTCTGTGACAACACATTTAAGAAGGAAAAAAGAGTTACTGTGCAGAAGCAAATGGTAGACAGAGAAGAGAGTCAGAAAACTTGAAACAACTCTGCAGATGCTAAGGTCACTGAAGGAGGTGAAGGAGATGCTCCAGGTTTTGGAGCAAAGGTTTCTCTCCAGCTTGAGTGAAGACCATGGTCAGACAGGCTGTCCCCTTGCGGCAAATGAAGGTACACAGTGGAGCAGAGATCCTCCTGCAGCCCGTGGAGAAGCCTGCACTAGAGCAAGAGGATGCCTACAGGAGACTGTGCCTTTGGACGAGATCACATCCATCTCATAACATCTACAGACTCCGATTCCCTGTCAACCTGCCTAATGGGCCATGGTGAATGACATCAAGAGAGAAACAGACAACTAGCTGAGTGGACTGTTCAATGGCTGGGGACTCTCAGGCTGGTTAGGATCTATTCTGAAAACTGTGGTTTTAGTACTATTTGTTCTAGTTATTGTTGTTGTAGTTGTCAGCGTTGGTTTTGGGCTGATCAAGCGCATGGTTTTCAAGCTAGTTTCAAGCACCTCTTCCCCTCCTGAAATCTATCATTTAGAAGCCCCTAATACCCTAATAGATGACCTAGAAGCCTCAGTAGCAAATACTGACCCTCCTGAAGAAGAAGAACCAATTTACCAACCGTGGTTTAGCAAGCATCCTGCCCCCCGAACCCACTCCTCTTCATTGTAAACAATACAAGGGGGAGATGTTGCAGTGCAAGGTCAGCTTCCACCCCAGGAGGTCACTTCCCCCGGAAGATCCATTCCCCAGGTGCATGTGTGTATCCCCTCACTCCCTGGGCTCTGGCCCAGGACTGCCTGTCAACCTTAAAGGCGTCGTGTAATTGGGCAGGTTCAAAGATGCCTTACACCCTGAAGGGTATTGAGCAACCCAGGTATCCCTTTGTCCTTGGGACCTCCTCTCCCTTACCTGGATTGGTGGGCTTGCTACCTTTCCCCTCCCCCTCCTCCCCAAGGTTAAAAGGTGCTTCAGCCATGCGGTCAGAAGAAGTGATTGGGAAACACCAGGAAAGATAGAAGGTCTGTTTAGAGTTCTGTGGAGCAGAGACTGATTCAGAAGCCTACCTGGAATAAAACCTTCAGAACACAACTCTCTTCAGGACTCACTCCTTTTCCTCCACCTTTCGCCTCAAGTCTCTCCAGCAGAGATCAGCACGGCACCGGGAGCCTGGAAGCCTGGACCCTCAGCCACGTGAGCTACATAATATCTCCTGGGGTACAGACGCCCTAGTTGCTGTTATTAAGCTCACACGTGGAGGCCAGGCAAGCCAGGGAGGTCCCACCGGTAATATTGGTAATTTTTTTATTCCAATAGTGAACCTGGCAGAAGCCCATGCAGGAGTAGGCTCCTGGCAGGACCTGTGGAACTATGAAGAGAGGAGCTCACACCAGAGTAGGTTTTCTGGCAGGACTTGTGATCACGTGGGAGGCACACACTGGAGCAGTTCATTAACAACTGCAGACTCTGGAAAGTATTCACATTGCCGAATTTCATAGAAGACTGTCTCTCGTGGGAGAGACCCAACATTAGAGCAGGGAAGGACTCCTCTTCCTGAGGAAGAAGAGGCAGAGACAACATGAAATGACTGACCACAAACACCATTCCTGTCCCCCTGCACCATGGGAGGAAAGGAGGTAGAGAATGAGGAATGAAATTAAGCCCAGGAAAGCAGACACGCAGTTGCAGACATGGCCAAAAGCACCCTGGGCGGTATTCACAGGGACACAGCCAGAACATTGAGAGGAAGGATTATACCTCTCTCCTCAGCATTCATGAGATCCTACCTGGATTCTTTGTTCAAATTTTAATATCCCTCAGTACAGGCGAAATAATGAACAAGTGCCGGACCACGTCCAGCAGAAAGCTTCCAAGCTGGATAGGATATGTGAGCCTCTCTGTGAGGAGGGGCTGAGGGACCTGGGCTTGTTCAGCCTGGAGGAGAGATCACAGAAAAGGCAGTAGGAAGAAATTCTCTGCGTCCTGACATCTGATAGCTCATTTATGCACAGAATTACTGTATTGGTTTACATAATATGACAGTTGAGAAATAGGGTGGATAACACATTTTATTGTGTTTTCTATTGGCCGGTTCTGTCCTACTCATACTGTTCTTTGCTTCATAAGGCCTGCTTTTTATAGACCTACTCACCTCATTAATGGCCTTTTTGCTCCAGCAACAGCAGCTGCCCAGAGGTGCACTGGCAGTGCAGACACAGCCTCCAGACAGGCTCCTCATTCTCAGGAGGGCAGCAGCCGAGTGCTTCTGCACCCCAATCCTGTCCTATGTCTAACTCTGCTGCCAGAAGGCTGCAAGCCTTTTACATGTGAAGGGTCACAAGTTTAGTTATTAGAATAATGCAGATGCTCTAAGTTCATTAGACCAATACATTGATTTATTGCTCTTAACTGGTTCATCTAAGCAAGCAGCTCTGTGACTAACATCCTCAATAAGTATAAATACACATGGATACATTTCTTAAGTCTCCAAAATATTTATTTTGTATTTAATATTAAAGTGTTTTGAGCAGCAAATAAAATGTGTACAACTGACATGACAATATTTCTTAGTCAGAGTGCCTGTTTCATTATTTAAGGAAGACATGCATAAAGGAAGCATTCTATTATTTTTGCAGCACATTCCGGTTTAGCAACTCTACCAAATGACCACCCTAAATTGACTATTAACTGTAAAATATTGGGAAAGAAGTTTTTTCCTGTTTCCCAAATGAGAGTTATTCCAGCTTGTATCTAATTTCGAGTAGAGAATCTATAAAAACACCTGTCCTTTCTTTTTCAGTTACTGTGCCATGGTGTCATCAGCTATTTCAACACTGTTTTATCCTAACAGAATTCCTTCTATTTCTGCCTTAGGTTGTCCAGTCTACTGGATATATAAGCATGGACATAAAAAAACAAACAAACAAACAAACCCCCACTTTTGTAAGTGCTTTTGAATTTTGAATTGTACTAATCATTCATTAATTACACAAATGAAGCCTTGAATGGTGTGATCCAACCACAAAATAAATAAAAAGGAGTGCTGTGACTCTTTCTTGACACGGTTGCTATCTGGTTAGTTGTGCATTTTTTTTTCAGCTCCTCTGATTGTTGGATTGCTGATAGCACAGACTGCTTGTTATAGCCAAAAATCAATCTTTTTCAAATCTCCACAGTTCTTCAGACATGTCTTCTGTTACTCAGAAAAAACTCACTGCAAAACTTGTGTCTAGTAAAAATTGTATGTGAGTAATGTGCTAGATATTGGAAAACAACATAAAACACATAACTGCAATTATCAGCTACTGGACACATCTGTGTGAATAAATTAGTTTCAAACTGCTGTCTGGAATGACTAAATGCATCATGAATTATCACCTCTTTCACAGCTCTATATCAGGTGCTTCATTCAAATATAATAATCTTTGACCTTTTTCTCCAAAATTTTTCAGTATGCCTGTTCCTGTTTAATCAACAAAATTAATCTCTAAGCTTTCTTTATTGTTCTGCCATACCTTTACATCTTGCCATATATTTTTCAGACTCCCTACATCCATGAAAATGTTTCCTTTTTTCAAATTAATTTCTTCCTTGATTTCAATTGCTTTTGTTTGTCCTCAGAGATTTTACGGATTAAAAATGTAAAGAACATGGAATTTCTATGCAGGATGACTAGATTTGATTGATTGATTTATAAGAGCCCTTACATCATTACTCTTTTTTTTTTCTCTTTTTTCCATTTGTTTAGTGTGTATGTTTACAAGCATATTATTATGTGCACCTGTTCTTCAGAGTCTTTCTCCCCTGTTCCACATTGGCCATTTCAAGGGAAAAAAACCATAAAAATGTCTATTACATCCTTTCTAGTCAAGTTTGATCTCAAGTTTTGAATTCTTGGTAGCACAAAATCTCGAGTTTATCAAAAATGTTTTCTGTTTATAATCTCTTTTGAGTTTTTCTGTACCTTTAATTATTGCACTGATAAAATGTCTGATTCCCACAGAATGACAAATGTTTCTCTTTGTGTTAACATTTTTCCCATTGTTAACATTCAGAGCTCTGTTGCCATCAAGGAACCCCACATTCTGTGATTTGGTAGTAGATGCTGTATCATTACAGGAATGCTTTTGAAGTCAGTGTTTGCAGCATTGCTTCATTTTTTTTCCCTTGTCTATTTTATTTGTATTTCATCAACGTAAACACATTTCAAATCTCAGAAGGTAATTTCTTAATATCTATTTCATTACTAGCAACTTTTCTCCTTTTTCCTTCTCTTTCACACTGGTTAGAATTTCTGCTGCTTTGGTTTGTTCACAGTCCTGACATAAGTTCTTTTAGAAAAGTTTGTACTTTTAAACACTTGAATCTCTTAGTCATGTTAGAATCTCATGCCTTCTTTTTCTGAAGTGTACCAAAAAGACTAAATATGATCATGTAATTTCAAGTGAAATGCAAAGTGAATATACTATTTAGTACAAAAATTTTTGTTGTTCCACATGCCCCAAAAGTTCTCTATTTTACTGACTTGAGAACATTAACTGACTACAGTTCTGACTTACATAGGAGTGTGGAGTAATTGCTCTAGTCTCCTCTAATCTCACTCAGATTTATGCCTCAGCTTCCTAGAAAACAACAAAACATTTCAAAGATATTAAAAAATACAGTTTCTGGAGTACTTTTCTACCAATTCAGATAGGAATAGGAAATTTCTCTTCTCTCTAAAAATATTTTTATTCTTCTATTTCTTTTCCTTAGGCTTGTCGTATTTTTAGGAAAAGAATAATTCTGGAAACAGTATCTTGATTATAAGAACAAAAAACCCAGAAACTTGAGTGAACAGAATAATAATTGAGATTTTTTGTATCTATAGCAGAGGCAAACTACATAACTAGTCTTTAGAACACAGTGTTTTGTTTCAATATATTTTGGGGGGATTATGACAAAAATAAGACAAGCTAATGCAAAACCGAATTGTCAAAGTGAAATAATCTGTTTCTAGCAGGAAAACATGAATCATACTGTGGATTAACAGAGTTAAATGCTGTCCAAAACTCAAAATTACAGTGCGTATAGAAACACAGAATCATAGAATGGATTGTGTTGGAAGGCAACTTAAAGATCATCTAGTTCCCATGCCCCCACCATGAGCAGGGACACCATCCGTGAGACTAGGGTGCTCAAAGTCCTGTTCAACCTGGCCTGGAACACTTCCAGAACTGGGCACCCACAACCTCTCTGGACATCCTGCTCCAGTGCCTCAACACCCTTACATTAAAAAATGTTTTCCTAATATTTAGTCTAAACCTAGCTTCCTTCACTTACAGCCATGTCCCCTAGTCCTACCAACACAAGCCCTTGTAAAAAGGTCCTCTCCAGCCTTAAAACACATCAGAAGGCTTCCCTGTCAAAGAATGCTAAACACTTTCACCTCCGATGCCTCTTACAGATGCAAAACACGTTTTGCATCCTGCTTCAGATCCTTCCTTGAGACTCTTCACTGTGGCAACGCCTTCAAAATCATTTAGTACGGTCAGGCAGAGGCAAGTTGAGGAAATTGTTTAGTTGGTTGTGTGAATAATATTTGTTTCACAGTCTTTTCTGTGATCACTGTATATCAAGCTTTCTAAATGCTTGCATCATCAATCTCTGGCATCTTGTCACGAAAGGAACTGTGAGATATTTATAATAGTTGGGGTCCTTTTTGCTTCATATTTGGACCTTTTCTCACTTGATAATGTTCCAAGACCTACAAATATATTTTAGTACATTGTAGTGACAAGGCAGTATGTAACTCTGTAATAATAGTAGTAATAGCAACAGAACATTAGAACTTTAATCTCACAAATGAAAATCTGACAAAAGCTGTGCAAAGCATACATATGCTTAGCTGAACATTGGCACCAGATTTGCAAAGACAATGCAGTTTATTTGCTACTGTAATGATTAAACAGAGACAAGTCAGTTATGCTAAATTTTACAACTTTACATGTAGACTGAAAATTATAACCTACTAGCTGTTTTAAAAGCCAATACATTTGACTGTTCCTTAAGATAATTTATCTACAAGGATTATGAGGTTTTTAACAGCCAAAAAGGCAACCTGAAGCTCAAATAAAATTTCCCTTTCACTGTTAATATCACATTTACACCATATTATCACATTCTCTCTGCTGATTACCGTTGATTGTGATCTGACGGAATAAAGATGGGCCACAGCAGCATTCAGAGTAATTTTAACTCTCTGTTAGACCAGGAGAGACCTTCTTCTTCTGTCCTCACCTTGAAAGAATTGAGTAATTTCTCATTGTTTCCTTACCTTCGTCTTCTCTCTCAGAATTTAGGATAAAATGTCAGGATTACCCAGGGGAGAATAAGAGCTGCTATCACCACGGATGGACTAAATAGGCTTGGTAAGATTTAGACAATCCTTACTCTTCCCAGAGAGAACTGGACACTTTAATACTAATGTAATTTCATTTTTCTGCTAAGCACTGGAGACAAAATTTCTTCTCAAAAATCCTTGCAAAGTACAGCTCCAGCTGTATCTTTCAGGAAGCTGCAGTCTGACTTGTTAGGGTTCTCAGAGGAAAACAAGATCAATAACTTGTCACAGCAAGAAAGAGCTTACTGTCTGCAGGGTATTGTAATATAGCACTGTGGATGGGGAAAAATAGGAAAAAAAATGCCAAAAAACCAATTCTGAATTTGTCTCTGTGCATTTGGACAGGTTGATATTAAGCTAGTTAAACAGTTTATCTTTGCAATAATTTAACATGCAGACTATCAGTTATAAGTGCAATTTTGCAACATCTTTATGTTTGGGGCTACTTTGTAAACAAGATGTGTAAAAATCCTGCTGCTTTTGATTTGACTCTGTGCGGTGTATAAGCACAAAGCGGCAGTTCCTGAAAAATCTGCAATGGCTACGAAGGAAGCAACTGAAAGTGATGACAATATAAAGTTTTATTAGAAATTTCTAAACTAGTGCCTTCAACTTTAACCTGACTTTTCCCCTTCTCTATTTCATTTTAAGCTGATGGATCTCTTACATTAGTCAACAATGAATATGTAATTCTTTAAAATATGAATAAACATAGCAGCATATTGACCTTGGACTTGTATACTTTATTAAGGAATTGAGCAATTAATTATGGGGTTTTTTTGCAATTTATGTTCAAAATGCAAGAGATGTCAAGTTTAATGGCACATCTACTGATAGGGCTTGAAAGCAAATGTCTTCATTCTTAATTTAATAATCTGTATAGTTACAAATTATTGTATCATTTCACATTAGTGTTTGTATGGAATGCAGAGGAAATATCAAATTAATTTGTGTTTGCCTCTGAAGTACATCACCTTTCTACTCACATGTCCTTTAAATGAACAGCTATAGCTACAGCATAAAAGTCCAGAAAATTTAATAGGCCTGGCTTCAACCGGAATATGTATGGAAAGTCAGAAAGGAAACATCACAGTAAGTGGTCATCATGTGCAGAATATCGGAATCAGAAGACAATTTAAGTTAGGAGGGCTCTGGAAGTAATTTAGTCCAACCTCCCCATTGAACTAGGTCCTGTTAGAGCTCTTTCTCAGGCTGTTGTCCAGTTGGCTTTTGTATACATCTCACAGACATCTTTGCCAGTGTTAAATCAGCCTCATAGAGAAAAATTTTCTTTTATATGTTTACATAAAATTTCTCATATTTCACCTCAGAATCCTAGAATCATATGTGTCTGCTTTGGAAGGGAACCTCTGGATAACACCAGTTTCACGTCTCTGTTGAGAGGGAGGCCACAGGTTAGATTAGCTTTGTCTGGCTGAGTCATTAACACATTCAACAAGAAAAATTCCTTCACTTCTCTGGGCAGCCTATCCCACTGTTCAATTGTCCCCAGAGTTAAGATCTTTTTACTCTTACGTACAGATGGCGTTTTTCCTGAAACAAGTTTTCTTTTGCTCATCATATTGCCATGCATCTTCAAGAAGACTCTTTTTCAATTTTTCTAGACTATTCCTCGTTAGAGTCCCTCTAGTCTTGTCTCATCTCCAGGATGAACGAACCAGCTCTCTCAGGCTTCGCTTCAGGCTTTCCTTTACTCCAGAACCAAACAATCTCAGTGGTCATTTGTTGGGTTCACTCCAGTATGTTGATGTTTATTTTGTACTGGTAAGCCCAGACCTGGGCCCAAAACTCTAGATGTGGCCTCCCAAGTGTCAGATAGAGGTGAGACCACCTAAATGCACATACATCACAGTATGCAGCAAGAGCACTTGGCTGACTCTGTGCCTACAGATATTTATAAAGATGTATCTTTATCTGTGGACATATATTTGTGTCTGCTACATGGATAAAAGTCCGGAGTGTGGTTTCAGCAATTTCACGAAGGAACCACATAGAGCAAGAGATAGTGAAAGAGATAGATGATATCAATAACTGTATTTGTAGATGTCTTCAAAAATCGATAGATCCATGTAATACAAAGATACTGAAATATCTATTGATTGATTCTTAAAGACAGATACTAGTAAGTAGCTGAAATTTGGACATAGTATCATAACCCTTGGAGCCTGAAAATGTAGAATTTTCAGTGCCTTATCATTCCCACATCTCATATCATTTTACATAAAATCATACCAAAAGACTTGCTGAAATCAAAGTAAATGACATCCACTGATGTCCTATTGACTACAGATCCTGTCATTTTATAATAGGAAACAATCAGGTTGGCCATGTGAGATAGCCCTTGTTAAATCCCTTCTGTCTGGTTCCCAGGCGTATTTTGCTCTTCATATACTTAGAAATAAATTCAAAGAGAATTTTGATGGACAGACTCTACAGGGGCTGGTGTGAGGCCAACAAGACT
Source organism: Irena cyanogastra (assembly GCA_013397155.1). NCBI lineage: Eukaryota > Metazoa > Chordata > Aves > Passeriformes > Irenidae > Irena > Irena cyanogastra. Next base: position 727,965 of record VWZV01010916.1, on the reverse strand, counting down.
ATATTTCCTTGGTCCTTCTCCTCTCTTTCAAGATGCATGTGACTTTTCCAGTCACCGCAAACCTTCCCCAGTCACCATGGCCTTTAAAAGCTGATAGCAGTCTCATGGTGGCATCACTCAAATAAGGAACAGAGAAAATAAAAATCTAGCACTTATTTTGTAAAGTGTAAACAAACAGATTGAGGGCAGCCCTTCAAAGAAAGGCTTAAGGACACTGGTAGATATGGGGTAGGACTTGAGCCAAAAATGTGCATTTGCAGCCCAGAAAGCCAATTGTATCCTTGACTCCACCAAAAGCAGTGTGGAGAGGGAGGTCGCTTTGCCCCTCTACCCTGCTCTGATGAGATCCCATCTGGAATGCTGCATCCAGCACTGGGGTCCTCAGCACAGGGAGTACATGGACCTGTCGGAGCAAATCCAGAGGAGGGCAGATGATTGGATGAGGTGGAGCACCTCTCTTATAAGAAAAGGCTGAGACACTTGAGGTTGTTCAGTCTGGGCAAGAGAAGGCACCAGGGAGAACTTCTTGAGGGCCTTTCAATATTTAAAGGAGACCTACAAGAAAGATGAGGGCAAACTTGTGGCAAGGCCTGTTGAGTTAGGGCAAGGGGTAATGGTTTTAAACTGAAGAAGGGTTGATTTAGATTAGATATAAGGAAGAAATTTTTACGTAAGAAAGAAATTTGTACAATGATGGTGGCAAAACACTGGAACGGATTGCGCAGGGAGGTGCTAGATATGTGCAGTAAGACTGTAATACACTTTTCCACATTAATAACCTGATGGGAATGCTCTTCCTAATGAAACCTAATGCAGGATACTGTTGGCCTTCTTTACCATGAAGGCACACTGGTTGGTTTTGGATTTTGGTATTGGTTTTTCTCTTTTGTTTTGCTTTGCTTTTTTTTTCCCAGAAAGAGGAAAGATACCATGAGCATATGGTTGACTTACTGTTCATTAGAGCTCACAGGGCCTTTTCTGAAAAGCTACTGTCCAGCTAGTCCATCCCCAGTGTTTACTGCCACATAAGATTATTTCTTCCCAAGTGCAGGTCTTAATATGCTGCTTTGCAGAAGTTTCTTAGGTTCGACTTGTCCCATTTCTCCAGCTGGTGAAGGACTTTTTGGTACTGGTTACAAACCTTTGAGCCTCACAGTTTAGCTAATTTTCAATTCACTTTCCTGTTCAATTATCTGTTCCATACCTCATCAATTTGCCAATGAGGATGTTATGGGAGATGGTTGAAAGCCACACTAAAGTCAAGAAAAAAATGTCTGCTGTTCTTTTATTGTGTATCAAGCCAGTTAGCTGATTACAGAAGGCTCTTAGGTTGGTTAAGCATGATTTACCCTTCATAAATTTTTGCTGATTTCTCCAGTCAACTTCCTATCCTTCATATATCTGGAAATGGTTACCAAGAATATTTCCTCCTTCTTCTTCCCAGGGACAGAAATGATCAGCCTGTAGCTCCCAAGATTTTCCGTCTTAACCCTCTTTGAAGATAACAGTGACATGTTCTTTTTTCTAGTTCTCACATAGGACAATATCTCTATACCTCATGTAGATCACCTGATCACTTGAACATATCTCATACACCTCTTTATATCTGAGGTGCCAACAGCAAATTTTTCAAATGTGCAGACTTCAAGACTGACCATTCTTGATCGTGGAGGAGACAACCCTTAAAAATCAACAAACTCTTCTGGCCTCCTTTTCTCTCCAGAATCATATTCCATGGGATTCTTCCAAGCAGATCTCTGAAAAGGCCAAAATCTCTAAAGAAGCCCACAGTCATGATACTGCTTTTTGCCTTCTTCTTTCCTCTCTGGATCCTGACTCCACTAGTCCGTGGACATGAATACGTCTCAGCCTATGCATTCTGAACATTTCTTCTTTGTTTGTGAGTATTGTATTCAGTAGACCATCTCCCCTCTTCATCTTTATCACCTGAGTTAGGGAGGTGCCACCAATGCATGTCAGAAACCTCCTGTATTACTGCTGCCTTGCTGCATTGTCCTTCTAGCATATACCGGGGAGGTCCAAGTCCTCCATGAGGACTGGGACTTACAACTGTAAGACCTCTTCCAATTGTACAAAGAAGGTCTCATTTACTTCTTCCCAATCAAGCAGTCTGTAGCAGACACCACAACAGTATCACACATTAACTTTAGTGATCAAATCCTGTATATTTCAGGTTCCATTAATAAGTCCTTGCAGAAGGATGTTTCAGATCTGATACTGCTAAAACTGGGCACCAAATTGCAACATATAAGTTGTTCTAACGTCATCAGTAACACACTGCTAATAGGCCAGATGTTGACTCTTCATTTCTTCATGAGAAAATAAAATAATAATAATAATGTAGAAGTAATAAGGGAAGCACTCTGATATATACTGTAATTGCATGTTCTGTTCAGTAAAATTTTATTTAGGCTAATTTTCCAGAACCTTACTTTTTATAATTGACACTCCTCTCCTACAGAATCTAATTAGATTCCATGTCACTCAGTAAAATTGGAAACTTCATTCAAATGTAAATCACACTAGTTTAGGAATGTACAACCTGAATAATCAGATGCATGGAACAGGATTTTTTTTTAAGGCAAACAAACTATGTGATATGAAACTATGTAATCTGAATGAAAAATTCCAATGTTTTATAGTTGACTTCACATAAATGAATATGTTGCAATTTTTCTTCAGCATGCTTCAGAACATAAGTTTCATTTTCATCTTTGTTTACTAGTTGCACAAAAAAATTCCAACTCCTTACAGTGTGTTGCTTTTTGTCACATTGTAAATTTATTTGACTATGACTTGTGAAATGAGTAGGAGAAAATTCCTGTTTACAACCTACAACATGTATTAGAATTTATACTAAGCATCTAAATTGAACAAAAGAATTTCAGGCTTAGCTTCTATCTGTAACAGATACCCAAACCAGATTGCCCGCAAATAATTTAGCATGAGGTTTCCTGTGATCTTCCTATATACTGGATGAAATAGTCTCCTTCACTTACTTCATTCATGGCACGAATGTAAACCCAAAAAAAAAAAAAATCAACAAACCCCACATCACTGTACAGAAAACAGCTTGTCAAATATAATTGGAGATAGATGCTGAAGTCTCAATAACATGACAGATCACTGCCACACAGGAAGTTTATCACAGGTGATCAGGGAAAGTGTAACATTAGAGCAGGAATACAGAGGAAGACGATAGATGAAGGAGAAACACTGTTGTCACCTCACTCTCCATTGTCTTACCTAACATCATGGCTCTAAGCAGTCTCTGCAAAACAGTAACTTGGATGGAGCAGCATCACATACCCACAAATATGATTATCCTCTTCTATCACACTGCATCAATAATTTTGGTATATGATCTGCACTGCTTCCTTTCAGATTCCTGGACACAATGAAGAAACACAGTGACTTCATGTTTTACATAGAATATTAGTATTTAAAATACTCAGCATAATTCAAAGTAACTTGCATAAATAAAGCACAAAGTGGTGTTTTGCAAGCTGGATGCTCAAATATATACTGTGTGCTGGAAAAATACATTTTGTCATGTAATTCCTTTCTTTTAGTTTTGTAGAATTTCAGTCTTGTCCTTTCCCTTCCCTCACCACTGATATCTTTATTGGTTTTATTGTCAGTATGTCAGAATAAAAAACCTCTAAAAAATGAAATAACCCAACTTAATTTTTATTAGTGACAAAAATTGGCTCACTGAAACAAAACAAAAAAAAAGATTGAGGTTTTTTTGTTCATCTATGATTGACTACCTCGAGAAAAACATTTCAACCAAATATTCAGCCAGGCAGTTACAACCGTATTGCTTTTCTAATAGATAAATTAAAAAAAAAAAAGAAAATTCAGATATTTTAACTGACATAATTTTTTAAAGCTGCCTGAGGAACCTGATCATTCAAGTTCCTTAGAAGTTTTGGAAGTCTTAGACCAAGATAACATACAACAACTCCTCCACTATTGGGGACTATTATTGGTTCTCTAGTGTACTTGTTATTGCAGATAGTTCTTCGCCAATCATGAAAGTCCAAAATCAATGTTTTATAACCATTTAAGTGCAAATATGGAGTATGAACAATAGACTCAATGTAAGGGCTTAGTAAGGTGTCTTCTGATTTCATGGTCCTCATTGGACTGCTCAGCTACTGTTGTTTTCATTGTGGATTCCAACACTTATTCTTCATCCTAAAAATGTCAAATTACACATATTCAGGAATTTTTCAGGATGCAAAAACATTACTTCAATATAGCTATATTTTTTAAATCTCCCCCTGAATAAAGGTGGCCTTTTGCTTCTAAACATCCAAACTAGCTACATTTTTCTTGGTTCTCATTGGAAAGTTTATTATTTGCAGATAAATATAGATCACACATTACTGTGGTCAGAGTTAGAAAGGTCTGGGCAAAGTTTGAAATTAAATGTAAAAGATAATCTTAATATTGATGTGCTTGTTATCCTTAGCAATGTTACTACAGGAATTGAACTTTGAGGAGCTTAGTCGGCCCCTTTCAACTCATGATATTTTATGATTCTGTTCTTTTACTCAGGTATTTCACAAGCTAATGCAAGTTTGATCCTTGCCTTTATTCAAAGAGTAAGTATTAGGTTTATAAATGTTTTTTGGTTTTATACATTATGTATTATTCTTTGCTTATCATAGAGGTGAGCTTAACAACAAAAGCAAAAGCAAAGTTTCCAGAAGCTTCATGTCTACCTTTCCAAGAATACCTGGCACAAGAGTGCTCAAAAAGGAAGATCACTCTCTCAATATGTAGTACAGCTATTGCAGAAGAGTGGAAAACACCAATGGAAATACCTGCAGGATTCTATTGTTCATTTGCTGATTTCTTATTCTGTCTCTTAAAACAGCATCAGATCAAAAAGAGGAGAAAAACTTTAGCGGTGCAGCTAGACAATACAGTCTTAGGGCAAATGTTCAAGTCTCATTGTCATGGTTTGACAGGCAGTTAAAGAAGCCACGGAGAAATTAGACACGCCTCTGTGAAAAACACATGTTAAACGACGAAAACACCTGGGAAGAGCCTTCTTTCATTTCCGGCCAGCAGAGAGGTAACTTGGCCTGGCCCGTGTACAGGGCCGGGCCGGGCCGGGCCGGGCGGCCCTGCCGCGGCCTGGGCACTTTCCTCCCCTCTCCCCTTCAGTTGTCGGGGAGCATGGAGGGAGTGCCGCGGGCCGGATGGAGCCAGTTTGTTAACACCCAGCACGGGACCCAGCCGAGCCCCGCTGGCCCGACCCACTCTCCCCCCAGGAAGCGAGCCCCGGCTCAGTCCAGGACTTTGCTCCGTGGGAGTCGCCTCAAGCTTTGGGCAAGGAGAGGGAGAAGTGCCCATCCTGGTGTGCTGCCGCTGAGTTTGGGCCTGGCTGATTCGATCTGAGCCGCTTTCCCCAGCCCTCCCCCCAGCCGCAGCTCCAGCCGGGAACACCCGAGAGCCCGGGCAACATGTTAACCCTTTCAGTGCTTCAGTCCTCCCCTGGGTGAGAGAGGAGAACAAGATGCAAGCAATGTAAAGGAACGGCAAAGAGGCATTATGAGTGAGCAAGAGAAAAGGTTAAGACTCAGATGGGAGGCATGAGAAGATGCCTGTTGAAGAGCTGAAATCCTCTTGTAAAGCTATGGAGAAAGACTCTTTTTCTTTGTAACACATGAGATTATGGGGAGATGAAAGTGTTTCAAGGTTGATGTCGAGCAAAAGCCTCCATGTTGAAGCAAGCAGGTGTGAAAGTAGCTGTGATCCCATGAGAAGTTGGAACAGAGAGGGAGAGAGTAGGAGTCCTCTACTGCCACAGGAGAAAAAGGCAGATCTCAGTTCCCAGGGATGTGGACAATTTTAGAGATAGAGAACGAGGACTTTTACCTTTGAACTGTTCTTTTTTAAAATAATGCCCCATAAGTCGACATGGCCCATCGACAAGCTGTGGGAAGGCTTGTAGAGATGGGAAAGACTTCATGATGGCAGATTTTCCTCTGGGTGGCTGCTAGTCCTGAGAAAGCCACGAGAGAACTGTGTTTTCCCTCTCGTGGAGAAGTCTCCAGAACCTTAACAAGAGGGACTTTTCTCCCTGAGGGAGTAAGAATGTATCAGAGGTGGTAAACTGACTGGGAGTTTGGGTTTAGTTCTTTACATTGTCAGTGTTCAAGAGAAGTGTGGTGGGAGGAAGAGAAGTGGTCTGAAGAGTTTGTTTTGATTCTTACTACCTTTTCTTTTTAGTTACTGTTAATAAATTTTCTTTATACCCTTTTAAAGTTTGAGCCTGCTTTGCCTTTCTCCTAATCCTATCTCACAGCAAGAAGTAAGTCCATTGGCTGAGAAGACTTAAAATTAGTGAAAAATTCTAAATTGGCGAACCAAAACCACTACACTCATAAAGAAAAAAGCTTTATGGAATAGTTTAAAAATCTCAGCATGATTCAGGCTGGAAGGAAACTCAGAAGGTCTCTAGTGTGACCCAAAACAGGGTCAGCTGTGGAGCCAGGAATTTATAGTCTACAGATGGACACTGCACACACTTTTTGGGCAACATGCTTCACAACCTGACTGACTTGGGGTGAATATGTTTTTCCTAACACACTCTTGGAAACTACCTTGCTTCAGTTTAAGCCAATTGTTTTTTGTTTTCATGCTGTTTCTCAGCATGCAGCACTGAGAAGTAGGACTCCACCATTTTGTTGTCCCTCAGCTGTGGAGGCTGGGTGGATTGTTTGGTCTCCCTGAGGTGGTCTCTTCTCCAAGCTGAAAAATCTTCCTGAAGAGCTGCTCCCAGACAGGCAGGACACTGCACCAGTGTCACAGACAGCACACAGCTTTGCAATTTTTGCATGATGGCAGAAATTGGGAGTTTCTGTCTGCACATTCCTCTAGAATGTCTAAGTCCTTCTGAATGACAGCTCTGCTGTTTGATTGTGTTGTTTGCATATCTACACTCCCACACAGTTTGATATAAGTTCCAAGCTTGATAAGAAAGAACTCCATAACTTCCTCCAGACTCACACAATACTTCACTTTTGCTAGCTTCCAGTAAGTGGCCCTTTTGCCCACCTCTGTAACTTGTTTTCCATGCATTTAATTGTCCACCCCTCTAGACCATAAAGTTCCATTGTAGATAGAAGAATAGCATGGGAGTTGGTGTCAAAAGCCTTGCTAAAGCTGAGGTAAATTATATTTACCCATCCATAAAACAAGTAATTTCATCAGTGAAGGCAATCAGGACTGGACAAGGATGACTCAATCCTGGTACTTCTGTTCTGATTTTCCCAGACACCTACTTCACCTTCTGTGCCAAGAAATGTGTTTCCAGAGGTCTGACTCAAATATTTCCCAAGGGACTGAAGCAAGGCTTGCTTGATCTTCAATCTTCTTTGAAGATGACTGCAACACTTGACTTTTTCCTGTTGCTGGGGACTTCCGCTGATCTCCACAGTGCTTCAAAGAAAATAAAGAACAGCCATTCAAGGACAACTATCTGGGCACAAAGGTCTGGGAAACATTGTTGATGAAGTCTGAGGTAAGGAAGATACTGGATATAAAACATCAGTCTTTGCTTTGTCTACTGTGCCTGAATCATCAAGCCAATTTAACAACAGGCATACATTTTCTTAGTTCAGCCTTCTAATACTAACACACCACAGAAAGTCCTTTTAGTGTTTTTGACACCTTTTGCAGAAAAACCCCAAAAAACCCTGTGTGCAAATCTTCAGCTTCATTCTTCCTTGTTAAGTACAGCCAAGGCTGCCATTGATTACCATATCTCCAAACAACTGCTTTCTAGTGACTAGGACAGTCTCTTGTGTGTCATCCCGAGTTGGCTCAAGTGACTGGATCAAGAAACGGTTTTCACAACCTTTAGAAATATCCTTGACTTCTCCCTTCCCACTATATTGCTTTTCTAGCAAATGTCATGGAGGTTCAAGATCCTCACAAACATGAGCTGGTGATCCCAAGATATCTTCAGGCAATTTAAAGCATGCTTTGGCCTAAACTGTGGTCTGTAACATATCCTCACCATGCCTTTACACTCACCAACCTCCTCTTGTGTCCTGATCCATGAGTTCTCAGCAAGGTCACTGTCTACCATGTGGAAAGACATCACACGTTTTAGGTTTCTTCACACAAAGCACAATCCCCTAATCTTCTTTTCCCTGAATATCTTGTCCCTGTTTCTAACTTTACTTTGGCTGTGTGAGCTATGTAACTCTATCTCAGTTCTTCCAATATTCTCATAGATTTTTTGGACTACATACAAATATCTATTTCCTTTTGATACTTCCTCATATACAGACGTTTGTGCACATACACTTGAAATTGATCATCTTTTGCCTGGTTTCTTCCTTCATGAGGTGTGTCTTGTCAAAAAAAAAACAAATAAACCCTCATTAAGATTTGTTGTTTCTTTAGCCTACGTGTTTTCAGTAATTTGCAGAACAAAGTACTTGCTGTTTTACATCTTTCTTCCATGCATAAATATGTGCCTACAGGCTTCAAATGTCTATTTCTGAAAACAGTCATCAAACAAAAGCAAGACTGAAAGAAAACAGAAAATGCTAAAAGAATTACCCATGTGTTGGAATTTTTGATTGGAACCTTAAATCTTGTGTAGTCTGAAAATGTATGAAACTACATGCACAAAGGAACCAAAATGTATAGTTTCCATTTGGCTCCAGTGAATATTTCTACTGGTTAAACAGGAGCCAAATTCTACACGTCTACTTGCTTTGTCTATGTTTGTCTTCCCATCTGGATTGACAGAGTGAAAGAGTGACAGAACATGCCGTGGAGAAAAAGAAACAGATTGGAAACACTTTGAACTTGAGAAGAGTTTTGTTCCTGCTGAGCATTACTCCCTTGAAGCTAAAGGGCTCTATTCATCAGTCACACATTGGGTCTTTGTGAACAACCAACACGCAGCTCCTGTGGAGCCCAAGTCTGGCCAAGCAGCTTGAAGTTTTTCTGCGTTACTCTTGTACAACTCAGATCTGGGAATGTTGCTTTGACAATGAACTGATTAATGCTATGGAAGAGGAAATGTTCACAGGGTTGTTTACACAGGCTATGTAATCTATCCAGCTGGAACATTGAATTAAAATGAATACAATTAGGAGAAGCTCCACAAATCTTTAGTATGTACAGTAGTAGTACAAAGACAGACAGTTGATTCTGAATTTAGTATCTTATATTTTATTTTACAGTAATATCTCTGACAAGGTATTTTTACACTAGAAAGATGTGTAAACTCACAGTCCTCCAGAAATTTTCGAGCTAAAAATTATTTTATTGTTGTTTTTTGTTTTATTTCTTTAGGTATTCACAGGTATTACTGGCTTCGTTGGTGCTCCTACCTCCAACAGCTTTCTCTGATCACTGCCACGTATAATAACTTGGGACACCTTGTACTCAGTGGACTGGAATGATATAGTTCACAGAGAATGAGGATAGGTTAAGTATTTTAACATGTATTTTCTCTCTTCTGCTTCTACTAATCTTTGAATTATTATGCAAACTCAATATTTTATTGATAATTAGGAGCTGGAAATGAAAATTGGATTTACATTTAATGCCTACATAAAGAGAGATTAAATTAAGAAGTACTAGGGTCACCTTGTCTGATCGTTTAATGTGCAAAGACCTGAGGTTTCAGGCCTTATTACACACAGAATGTGTTGCAAGATCAGACCACATTAAAGATTGAAGGAAGTACTATTCCATGAAGACATAACCTGTTCAGTCTATTCTTCTTTGGCAATTCTTCAATGAAGACTGCAAATATTTGGTTCTCAGGCAGATAAGAATATTACTCAGGTAGAAATTAATACAGTGTGAATTTGAATGTGGGGGAGGCTTCAATACTTAATAAGGAATGACAGTGCTAAGCACGCACAATTGTTGAACTGAAGACAGCTATAAGACTTTCATATCTTGTAGGGAAGTAGAGTATAAATGTAAAACACTCAGTGCTGGGGTGGGTGTATTTAAAAAAATATTGTGTATGTTGATTTACTTACTTTTATTTTTTTATTAAAAATTCCTATAATATTTTCTAACCTATAAATGACATTTATTCACAAGAAAAAAGGCAATCTCAGTTCTGCCTGTCAAATATGCAGAACCATTATTCATTTGATTTAGTTTTGAGAGAAATAGACCATTTACCATTTGTTTAATATAACTGGTTTTTTTGCAACTGTGTGCTCTAAAATCTAGGTGGAAAAAGGTTAGTAGTGTTTGGTGAAAACTGAATATTGGACACCTTTTATTAACAATATAATTACTTTGTTTGTATATATTATAATCCTTTCTGGATTTCTCAGATGAAGTTGGCATTCCTTATATTTAATGTCCTATATGTATATAGAATTTATCACTCTTTACCTGCAACATTGACTGTGTCAAGAAGCAAAGGTGAAAAAAGAAAAGGAGTGTGTGTGTGGTGTTATTCCTGTTACCATGGGAAAAAGTTATGGCTGCTGCTGTTCTGGGTTCCTGTGGGAGTCTGCCTTTTTTTCTTCCCACCCACTGCATAGCTTTTGGACTTGACAACTCTGTTTCAGGTCCTAATCTATCTCAGTCAAATCTTAGTCTGTCTCAGATTAAGATCTGCATAGCACGTTTGGTCGCACACAGAAACCATGCTGTACCTCAGGATTTCCACATTTCCTGTCAGAAAGTGGGAATCACAGCATGTTTGTAAACCTACCCAGAGCTCAAGTTTCCTGTTACTGACTTACCTAGGAATCTTATCAACCATTACTAACTAGGTCTGATAAAACTGATAAGATTGGATTTTCAGACAGGATGGCATAAACTGGAACTCTTTCCTGAAGATTAGTATTCAACTTGTCTCTTTTGGTCAGTAGGAAAGGCAAAAGGATTGGCAAAAACATATTTCTGTAGCAGAATGTAAATACATTCCTTGCTTCGGAGGAAATTGCCTGTGTTTGGGTCCCTATGTATATTTATATCTTTTTAGCCAATAACTTTATAATTTAAAAATTCAGAAGAAGTCCAGATGTCACAAGTAAAAATATCATTCTCCTTCCTCTGAGAGAGTAAAATAACAACTGGACAAAATAATTTTGTTCTAAATTTTTCTTTTTTTTCATTGTTTTCAAGAATTCCAGTTCCTCACTGTACAAAATACTGGGCAGGAGAAAGCCTCAAGTCCTCTCACTATTTCTGCCAAGTTATTAGAGTATTCTTACCAATGATCAAGGAAGATCAGACTCCCGTCAGGCTGAACTGGAGCAAACTCCTAGATGTCAGCTTTTTAAATGAGACTGTTGTATAGGCTCTGGAGGCTTATTCTATCTTGAAAATATGTGTAACTTCTGTGATTTATTAAGAAAATTCCTGCTGCTGTGAATTGCACGGCTTTTCACTACAGCCTGGTGGCAGGAAATTTTGGTAGAGAAGCACCCATACTGAGGAAGTCTGGGGGATTTTGAAAGAAAGTTGCTAACTGTTTCAACTACGTGAGATCAGCCTTTCTAATTACTCAGAGAAGTGAAATTTTATCTAGTGAACACAGTGTTTGCTAAGACTAACTGGAAATATTAATAATCTATAATTACTGTATGCTCTTCATTATATGAAAGGAAGCATGGGATTATTCTTGTTTGGATGTTTTAATTTACCTTGTATGTAGAGTGCAAAAGTCTATGACAGCTTTTTTGGTGTTTTTTTCTCTTTTCCTCATCCTTGACTGAACAGTGTAAACACTGTGATTTTGAGTAAGTATGTACAATCATGGAATACAAGGATCACTGAGTTCAACTAAAGTAAATGGCCCATACGGGGATTGAACCCCTGACCTCGGCATTTTAAGCAACATGCTTTCACTATCAAATTATCTCTCAAAGGAGATAATAGGTGAAGATGAAATAAGAAGAAAAAAAATTAAGAATCCTAACCATGATAAGCTTACTTTGATCATTGCTTTAAATTAGCATGGAAGACAATCATACTTTATTGTATTATTACATATATGTCTTGGACTTTTTCCTTTTCCTGATATGATTTCACGATATCTAACATTTTGTCAAAAAAACCTGACAGTGTTTCAGGAAAGCAAAATGCCTATGGGGAAAGGAAGGACAGTTTTTTGTCCCAGTCATAGTTTTTTGTCATAATTAAATACTAGCAGAAAAACATTTCCAAGGTTAGGGAAGAAGAAGCAAAATTAGAAGTTCAACTTCTCACCCTTTAAAGATGGAAGAAGAGATACAAAAACCAGAACTGTATTAAATCAAATTCCCAAGATGCGAAGGAACTGAGAGGGGTTCATCACTGAATCTCCTATTCTGATCTCTTAGAGAAAACTAATCTGGAAATACAGATGAGATTCCTCCACTATGAAGATGACTTATTAATAGGCTGATAAATAAAGCTCTACAACTTACCTTTCCTTGAAGGTAAATGGGTATAGAAACTGGAGAGGCTCATATTGAAAAAAAAAAATTGCTAGTTAAGTGATGCATTATGATTCCTTATCCTGGAGACTTGATAGTATTAGAAAAAGTATGGAGGAAGTGTATAGCTCTTACATAGTGAATTTTTAAATCACTTTCTCCAGTTTTGTCAGTCGTAAAAGTGGAAGAAATTTTCTGTCTCAGAACTTTCCACCCCAAACAACAAGGGAAGAAATAGGCAAGGTAGAGAACTCTGTTTTATGAGGGAGAGAGGTGTAAATCTGTGTATCTCAGAACAGAGGTGATCTTAACTATTGGTTTGTTTGAGAGCAGGCTTCAAATTAATTTATTTGAACCTTTTTTTTTTTAACAAATGTATCATAATGCTATTATGAAATAATCTCAGATAAGTATTTAATTATATTAGAATAGGGTTAGAAATAATTCAAGCATGAGGAGATGTATGAATTGTGCATGACAATTTATTTTAAGGCTTTTCTCATTGATTTATGGTTGAGAGTTGAATAAGAACATTAATAGTTAAAAACTATTCAGAAAAGAGAAAAACACTAGGAAAATAGTGATTATGCAAGTGGATAGTAAAGTTTGAAATCCTCAAACGTAAATCCAGGACCAATATATAAGCATATTATGTTGTCATCCATTCATTAGTCTGTCGCTAACAGTTACAGATTAGATACACAAAGAGAAGGAGTCCTACAAAAGAATATACATTCTAAACATTTAGATAAAAACATTCACTGTTTATAAGAGAAAAGACGAAACCATTTTTTCTCTTGTAGTGCACTTCACTTCCACTTGATCACTTTCGAACACCTGGAAAATTGTATCCTACAGTAACTGTCAAGTTTTGCATAAATACAATATATTTTCAGCTGAATTTCATTTTGTTGCCAACAACAACAACAACAAAAGAGTGGTCTCAGGCTGAAAATTATTATTCTTCTTTTCTGGAATGCTATGTCACAAAATGTGTTTTGGGCTTCTAGCTTTTTATTAAGTACATGTTCCTGTGAATTGACTGAAGAGCTATTCACCACAACATGTTTAGTCAGAGTTTAATTGTTTCCTTTTGTTACTTCAATACTTAAAAAAAAAATTGCCTGTAAAACTGTAAGCAGCTGTAGGCAGACATTCAGCTTAAAAATAATTTACAAAACTTCAGAATGGTTTCTGTCTGACAAATACAAGAGGGCTACTTTGGCTTCATTTATTTTATTTTCTTCTCCACGCTTCATCCTCCTGTTTATGAGGACATGTTTATGAGACCTGTTTATGGTCTATCTAAAACGAGATATTTAAGTGAGTCTCTATCAAGCGTACTTCCAATCACAATTTCTGGAAAGAATATGTTAATATATTTATCAGTACACAAACTGTTTTTTCTTTTTCATCACCTGAACTGAAGTTCTGTAAATTGACAACTAGAACAGCTGAGCTAGAAAAAGGCTCATGTTTTCTAAGCAGTGTTAGAATCTTCCAACAACTCCATTGCATGGGAGTCCTGCTTTATCTGCTGCACTGCTTCATAGCCTGTGTTCTCCAATTTCAAATACCTAAGTCAGAAACCTGACTATACATGGTATTTTTAGTACATGTAGCCTTATTTTGGTGCAGATGCTCACATTCTCATTTTCTTATCTGCAGTCACTTGTTTGTGGTCACCCTTGTAGGCCATCTTAAAGAAAATGCCTGTCAAACATCTACAATAATCAGGCTATACAATACAATAACCAACAACATCCACAATAGCCAGGCTATACTCCACGGATAACAAAGATTAATTTCTTCACACCATCCTTCCCAGAAACCAGTGCTGTTGCTACCATGTCATAGTCTTATAATTCTTTCATTAAAAACTCTGCAGTTTATGAAACCTCACTTTTCAGCCTCTGAATTTAGTGTGTTTGCTCAAATAACTGGTTTTTGACACACAAGATTTGCTAGTAGCAGCCGAAGAACCAGTGGTGTTCAGGCTTAAAGTGGTCATTGAGTGTTTTCAAGGGAAGATCTCTCTTTGTTTTGTATTTGGTTTTCTTTTTTTTTGTTTTGTTTTTGTTTGTTTGTTTGTTTGTTTTGTTTAGTTTTTCCTTAAATGAGCATTTTTAGCTATTTATTTTATATACTTTTCTTTTGTTTCTTATTTTGGCCTAGAAGTGGTTTATAACTCTTACTTCAAGTTTCAGATAAAAATCTACTCCTGAAGCATATCTGAAATATAATAATCTCAGAAAAATATTTTTTACTCCTTTAAATTTCTGAGTTGGTCCCATAGAAGAGCCTCTAAGATTTCAGAGGTTTATGTCACAATGGGAATTTTGGGGTACAGCAAGACAAAGCGAGAGTTGTATCCTTCAGTCTTTCAAGGTCAGCAGCCACAATTTTAATAATTTTTTTGACTGAGAGACTTAAAACTGATTGCTCCTTGAAAAGTGATCCTTTCTGTACTAGAAAGCAAAGGACTGCATGTGAATGTTTTATTAAAAATATCAACTGTCTACATGATTTGCTAGGGCTGACTAAAAACCTTTGAAATGATGATGGGAAAGATGGATATGTGGTAACTGCAACATCCCTCACTTATAAACACACAAGGTGACAAACATTGTACCCAGAACACAGGCCAGGCTTTAGTGGTGCTTTCACAAGCATATTGTTGCTGAAACGCCTGACAGATTTCCATCCTGCTCTTTAGATGTACTTCCCAGGACCTCTGATGGCTCTCCTGGTTAGATTAATAGTACCATGGTGAGAATGTATTTATTTCCATGGATTTAGAAGCTCCAGTGGTTTGCCTTTGACAGAAGATACCAATGACTCTCATCCAGCTAACTAAAAGAGTTCAGGCTTGTTTATGTGTCAGTAATGTCATTAGTGTTTCAAGATGAAAGCCAAATTAATCTTTTGATATTAACTAGGAGAGTGCATAACTAAAGCCACTTAGTGAGAAAGACATTTAAATCTGAAAAACGTTAAATACGTTTTACTTCAAAGCAGCCGACACTGCCTGTATAAACACAACTTCTGCAAAGTTTTTCTGAAGCTAAAAGGTCTCCAAGATGCAACATCTCAAGATCTATTTTAAATATGTTTATGCAAAAAAGAAAAGTCATTATTTAGTCTCCAAAAAAGTGGACTCTCCATTGAAAAATTTACCATGATCACTGTGAGTTTAATTCATATAAATTTTATGGCTTTCTTTCTTGGTTGGGATTTTTTTTCTTTTTGTTACTTTAAAATATTTTCAACTGAAAACATAATATTTTTATCTCTTTCCTAGAATATGTCCTTAATAGCTCTGTTTCAGGGTTTGGAAAATTACCTAGTTGTGCTAAGATTTCCTCCCATTTGACTGAAAATTGTGGACAAAATTACAACTGGAAAAAATGGTGGTTAAGAATTTAACTGCAAAACCAATAGAGGAAAAATAATAGTTTTGTTTTTCTTAAATTTATTTTAATATTTCAGCTTGATAGTGCACGTGGGAAAGTAGTTCAGTGTGCTCCACCTGCAAATAAGTAAATTTGTGAATATTTTTTTCCCTATTCTGTTCTAAAGCACTTGTGTTTTATTGTCCCCTCCCTCTGAATAAGACTGTATTTTCTCCTTAGTTTCTAATTTATTCAAAAGCAGTCACTCTCTTCTATGTTTGTGCAGCGATCAGCATGACAGGGCCCTGTTTTCAAACTCCATACTACAAAGAGTATGCTGTAAAAAAAACCAAATGTTTTCTTTCTACCAGTGTTTTTTAAGACTTCACCAAGTGTAAGAAATTTAACCCCGCATCGAGATTGTTGTTTTGCCATGACAGGATGAAAATATGATGATCAAATACAGTAAAAGCTGCTGTACCTGGCTGTCGTACAGTGACTGACAGGTAACAATTTCAAAGATTTTTCTGCATTTACCTTCTACTGTGTCAACAACTACTCCATACAGCTTCAGTTCAAATATAATATTGACCATTTGAATTGCTCTTATCTTGGAAAAATTTTATAGCTATATGCTGAAATTCTGGCACTTTACCTTATTGATACTGACTTCTTTAGAGCCAGAGTTTCACTTTACGTGTGCATGTCTTTGCATGTGTACATTAATGCCCTAATTTCTGAAATTCAGTGGTGTCTGGGTGCTGAAATTTCAACATTGTCACTAGCATTGCTTCTGCTACTAATCCATTATTTTACTGAATGTAGAAAAAAACCCTACTAGCTGAATTTTAAATACCAAATTAATCTGAAATTTGTAATTTGTTGTATTTTTTAAAATATTGATTAGTATGTAATTGCAATTTTTTTTGACTAAACACCTTAGCATGATCTAAATACTGAACTGGGATGAATTAATATACGGTAAGTAGCAAGGTTCAGTCAAACGTAACAGAATAAGAAAAAATGTGAAAATTACAGAATTTCTCATGGTTCATCAGACAAAGCACAATTAGGAAGAACTGCTAGCACTAGTGGCACATTTACTTATGTTGCAGGGGGCACGTCCATGCCAGAACATTGCCTAGGGGCCTTAAGGTAAAACTTGTTTTAAATTACAATCTACTAAGGTAAAAAAGGACATCATAATAATGAACAACCATAGGAGCAAACAGAGCCAGGGGGTAAGTGCATAATTCCCTGATTTTACTGAACAGGAAATGCATAAATGCTGGCTTAAAATTCTTGCTAGTGTAGTCTCAGTTGCATTCATTTGTTTCCAACTCAAGTTATCTTCCATTCTGAAGTACAGAGAGACTGATAATTTCATAGTTATTCTAACCTGAGGCAAGGGTATTGTAGGAGTAGCTACTGACTTATTTTTTAGCGATGTGTTGGGAATGACATTACTGACAGTGAGTGGAAACATTTTTTAGCTGAAATAGATTGGAATGACTCTTGTTCTTACTGAGCATATTAATGGCAGTTACTTGAAACATGCATCTAGGTGAGCACACATTTTAATATCAATCACTGCGATTCCATTGTCAGAACATGTCACATCCTCACTTATAGTCCCTTTCTTTAAAGCATACATTTTCAGTCATCTAGTATAGAAGCACTTTTATGTTTCTTTCTTTATTATTTAATACAGCTTTGCTTACTTTATCCATATATGGAAAAGTGTTTTGTGCTATTAAGGCATTTTTTAATAACATGAGGCTTTTGTAAATCCATTCTTGAAACCCAAGTTTAAATTAATTTCTACTTTCCATACTCATAGTTTGTGATTTTCAAATGATGCCAGTAGCATGACATAAAGGTTATACTTGATTTCGCTTATGTCTTTGGGGATTTTTTAAATTTATTTGCTAGTTACTACTTTGATTGTAGAGCTGGGTCATGCTTAGTAGGAGGGCAAAAGGGCAAAAAAGGCAAAAAGTTGCTCAATGACCATTCTTGCCAGTGATACATTATTTCATTAAAATAGAACTGTATATATGCCAATGCTTCAAATGTCACTGACTTAAAGAAATTTATTTTTTCTTCTATCTTCCGACTTGGTTTTTTTTTTTTTAAATAAATAGTGTCCAGCTACATTGATTTTCAGCTAAAACATAGTAATAAGATTCTGTGATCCTCTTTCCATTTTGAAAATGTAATTTAGTATTATTATTTTCTAGTTCAGGTGGTTTCTTTTGGGTTTTTTGGGTTTCTTTACTTTAAATCCTTACTAAAAGAAGAAAAACCTACAAGATCAATATCCTTACTGATATAACTATCGCTACAATTATTTATGTGCCTTCCATTTACAAATGTATTATTACAATATTCTTTCTGCAGGGCTAAATTTAAAATGTATTGTAAGATTTACTTGGTGCAAGGAAAGTTCACACCAAGTTCAAACACCTCTTGAAATGGACATGGTAGCAGGATTGGGTTTCTAAATTTTCAGTATAGCCTCTCAGTAATGAATTCAAAGCCTGTTTTACCACACTTCAGCTCATTTTTCCACAGCCTCCCACTACATAGTAAGCTCTAGGCAACCTCTTTAGTAGGAGATACGGAGTCCAGTATCTGATAGCCTTCGTAATATTTCATCTAAGAGCATTTTGTTTACACATTTACAGGATTAAATGCACTAAAGTAAAATCTTTTAGGCTGCTCCCTACTCTCATGGAATAGAGCAGGAGGAGGAAACACACAGTCACAGGGGAGGGGAGCTTGGGAAGGAAGCCTGGGGGTCACCTGCTAAGTACAGGGGCAACCTCCAATTTAAGTGGGGTTATTCAAGCCCTTGACCAACTTTCAACCATATCCAAGGACAAAGATTCAAAATTGTCTCTAGACAAGCTGTTTCACTGCTTTACATTCTCTACAAAATATTTTCCTTCAGTTTAATCAGAATTTCCCTTCTGCAACTTGCAGCAGTTAAGTCTTTTCACAGTGTACTTCCAAGACTGTTTTCTCAGTACACCTTCATAGATAGTTGAAGGCAGCTGCTTCATCCCTCACAGCCTTCTTGTCTCCAGACTAAGCAAACCCACTTGCCTCAGCCTCTCCTTTCAAGCCAGGTGTTCCAGACCTCTGCTACCCTTGTGGTTCTCCAGACGAACTGAGGTCAGTACTCCAGGCATGGCCTCAGGAGGGCTGACCATGGAATACACCTATCCCTTGACCTGCAAGCCATGCTTGTCACATACTGGGGACAGGGCTGCCACACTAGACCACAGTTTTGGAGCACGTAACCATCAGGGCAGTTGGAAGTATAGAGAGGCACGGCTCCTACACCAGGAACCGTGAAGTCCATCCTCACCAGCAGTCTGCAAACCTTGCAGTAAATATGTTTATTTTTCTGGCATTGAAAGTAATGCACGATGGTAGTAAAAGAGGTTTAGGAGAAAAATGCCATGGCACTCAAAGGAGTTCATGAGTTCGTTTTATGGGGTGAAGTTATCTTCATGCAAATCTACAACATTCATTTCCAGTCAGTAGCTGATTGGCTGAATATGTGTTTGGGTATATGGAGTCCTGGAGCAGAAGAGAAACTATGGCATGAGACCGTAAATGGGTTGTATTTTGGCTTAGATATGGATTGGAAAAGGGAGTGAAGAAGAGGCAGGGAGATGAGTGTGTGGAGTAAATATTGTGAAATGACAAAGCTCTGAAATTTGACAGGTTTCCAAGGTTCTTGGTAGACAGCCACAAGGCAGAATACCTATGGGAGCTTGAGGGCAACAATAAATGCAATCTAGACCAACAGGGGTAACAGAGAAACTAAATGTCTCTATTTAATCAGCCAACAGGAGCCAACTGTTTATTTGGAACCTTAATTAAAAATATCTTTAAATGTTCCCAGTATTCATGGAACAGATTTATTGTGTGTATGTATTTTAAGATTTCCTAACTTTTTTTTTTTCCGACATGTTTGTTGACTTGCTCACAGTTACAACAAACATCCTGAATGAATCTTCTAAAAATTTGTGCAAGTAGGAAGTTTTATCCATGGCCAGACACATTGGCATGGAATCAATTCTAATACAAACCGATCTCAGTAATCGCTCAGTTTTCTTTATTTAGGGCTATACTCACAATATATGAGGATAGTAATTTATTTTATTCCCATTCTGTTGGATGCCACATTGAATGAGAGGGATACAGCCTTTCTTAAATCACAGAGTTTGCACTAGCTTGTTCCAAGATTGGAAAAATTTTTTTGAAATCAAAATTGTCCTTTTCTTCTACATGTGTTCTTTATATCTGATTATATATGTAATTAGAAAAGAAAAAAATAATTAGCATTACACGGTAAAGGAAAGCTTGAAAAATATATTTTTGTTCATTATAGCACTCTTTTATTTCCCAAAAAATTTCTTACAAAAGTCTCAATAAGTCAGCAAATCTCAAATTTACTGTTTGCAGGTTTCCTTGCTAAAAGAAATTAAAACTTTCATTGCATTCATCTGCAACGTTCATCCCTGAAATGTAGCACAACCTTGCATTAGGTTTGACACGTAACGTAGCATTATATCTGTTACCTAATGCAGCATGAGTGGCAGCACTGAGCATAAGAGGTCAGAATTGCTAAATCAACCAGAGCTCTCATTAAAGGGCCTATTTCAGCAGAACTGAGTAAGGGAGGGGGAAATCTCATCTGAGTTTCTTTTCTGAAGATTGAGGAACATAACAATCAGACAGCAGGGACATAAGTTTCTTAGAATAGCCAAAAACTGCTCTGACAGAGATGCTTTTTGACACCAATGGACATGAGATACCGTCAGCATTGCAATTTAGAGCAGTTTTAACTATGAGGTTGTGGACCATCCATTTAAAATAATTTCTTTGAGTCAGCTTATGTATTTTAAAATATAGTGTTAAATGCAAAGTTTCATTTAAACCAATTTTTTTTCTTCTTTCAGAGACGTAATGCAATCTGGTGTCTCTTTGTCAAAGTGAACAGAAAGCTCCCTCTGGTAAGACAATATTACTCACACAGATAAAGATTTTTCATCCATTCACTTACAGACTTCACTTCACTTGACACTGGATTTTTAACTGCTGCCATTACCGGGGTGACTGCTGGTATTTGTGGCTTGTTTCCAGTGTATATATGAAAGTCCATTTTGGAAGAAGTGCAAGAATAGTGGAAGCCTCTGTGGAGCACTTCTTCCCTAGGCAGTCACCAAAACTTCCTTGGAAAGAAGCATGTTCAGGTACTTCAGGCAGAGAAGCAGTGGGAAAGAGAGAACAAACAAGAGTCAGCAAGAGAGATCAAGGGGTTGAAAGTCTGCAGATGAGCAGAGAGCAGCTGCATGGAGGAGCAGAGAGCAGAGAGCCAGGCTTCCTGGGAGGGAGAAAGAGAAAATCAGCTGAGATGTGCAAAATTTTTTGCAGCTCAAAAAGCTGCTGATAGCCTGCTAAACTGATTTCACAGTCCCATCTGCAAAGGTAAGATGATAATGAGTCACAGAACTGGACCTTCTTTATTTCTCTCTAGTCTACTCTTGTTGCTTTGATTTTTCCCTATGTATCTCCCTTATGTAGCTCTTTTTAAGGAATAGATGAAACCATATAGACCTCAAAGCTCTGGCTGACTCAGGGACCTATCAAAAAACCAGTACTGCTTCCACATTTTGCACATTGCCAGTTTTCTTATTCTTACACTACTAAAAAGAAGAGTCTACATGAATGCAGTGGTAAGACAGGTTAAGTTTAGAAAGATATACTTTCATTCTTGTGATTCCTATGGGTTTTTTCCGACTTGGTTACAGAGAAGAAGGTTAGCCTTATAAGAAGGTTAGCCTTATAAGGTTTAGATTATCTATACAGGTATTTCTGATTTTCTGGTTTTGAATAAAGCTTGCAGAATTGAAGTATGTTGCATATTGGAATATTTGTTTATACTATGGAATCTTTAACTTCTGTGTTAAATAGGCTTTTTATTTCCAACATTTCAGGACTGAATAAAGAAAATGTGTATAGGAAAGTGGTTTTTTTATTTTGGGAGGGAATGCTGGAATAAGAATGACACTTCAAATTGATTACTACATGAAATTCACCATGTTTCCCAGCACTTCACTGATTCTTTTTTGCTACACTTTGAAGTCAGAATCAATAGCTATTATAATTTCATACATGGAACAAAAATAGAGGGTTTAGATTTCCAGAGGTACATAGAACAGTAAATATAGTTTGAAATGCATGGTTTCTCTCTTATTTCTTAGGGGGAAAGAAAAGGTTTAATCAACGACATTCACACTGTTGAAAACTTGGAGGTTCTTGTGCCACAATAAGTTTGCTAAACTTCTGAGATGAGCAGAATTTGAGACACTGCATTTCATATCAACTACTATTTACACCGCTTCACTTTCAGTACTGTGGCATTATGAAGAACCTGACTCTTCCTTTGCCTTATATAATGGTTTTGGTGTCTAACTCTATGTAGAGTTGCTAAGAGGAACAGAGGATCTTGAGGGACAAAGCACTGAGAAGTCTTTATCACTTTTTTAAGTTTCTTGAATTTCACATGAGAATTTGTATATTCTTACTTGCAAGAATATAGAAAATAAATTGTTGAACTGCAATCCTTACGCTTGCTTGCAAAGTTTGGAAGAGTTTCTTGCCAGTGTAATTCAGTAGAATTGTGATAACAGTAGTACTCTGCTGAAGTTTTCTTCAGTGCCCTTGCTGAGCTGATGCGCCTTGCTGCTGTCGCCAGTCCTTGCTTGTCAGTCAAATTGCCTACCATAGTCTGGCATCACTATTTATAGCTGAAGGAGTGTCTGGTGTTTTGCATGAGGTATTACATTAGCACAAATTATTGCCAGCGAGTGGTGACATTCACCTTGGATATGCCACATCATGATGTCATTTGCTATCCAAGGTACATGCAGTCTGTCAGATGAAGTCAGTTGGCATCTGGTGAGCCGAGAAAGGCAGAAATTTCCAAATCCTAATATGCCAAACTAATCTCCAATCAAAATTTAAACTGAGGCAAATCCAGTTTGTTTCCTGTCATTCTGAAAAGCTCCATTAATCCTTCATCTCTTGTGCCATATTTTAAATTATGTGTAAAAGTCCTAGACTCCATTATAAGTATGAAACAGTTCAACATTTAAAAAGCACAACTTACGAATGTATAAGTAAATTAGTGAAAAGTATATCAGTTTATGAACATCTAATACAGTATAGCTTCAGCAGAAACTACCACTGTAAGTATTTTTATTCCCAAGGGAAATTTTGCTTCTTCCCTCAATTTTCACTAAGGAAGAAAAACAAATAACTCAAGTGAAGTAATATTTTAAAATGCTGCATTGGCAATTCTGTAAGGACTGGTAATACCGATGGTATTTGGCCCAAATGCTTATTTGCTCACTGAGTGTAAAGGAGTCCATAGTTGGATTTCTAATAAATTTTTGTTGAGTGTGCATATTTTATTGCTAGTGGTTTTGCTATTTGTTTTAGATATATTAGGGAAAACCCATTCAGTGTTTGCCTGATACTATTGTAAATGCAGTTCAGAAAAATTTCTCTTCAGTATTTATTGAGTTTAAAATGGACAAATCCCTCACTGTAAACTATTGTTCAAACAAGCTTTGTGATCTTGAACATTTTGGATAACCTGTTATTTCCTGTTATATTTATTTTATTGCATCTATACTTTTAAGTTGTTGATAGGGTCAAGGAAAATATTTTGAAGTTCTACAAAAAAAGATTATTAATGCTACTTCAAGCTGTATCTAACAAAAGAAAAATAAAAAGAAATGGTATCTCTGTATCAGTCACTAGCATTAACTGCTCTCCTTTCCTGAGAGCTTTAACAGAGAAACTGAGAAGAATGAACCCACTGATCGAATTGCCCTTTAGTGGTTTGAGTTTTCTTCCATGCGAGTCTTTCATGTAAAAGCTGAGATACAGGCCCGAACAACGAGTAATCTTATGATGTGGATTGTATCTATGAAATAAAAGTAATTTCTGACTGCCACTCTAACCTATTTTTTATACCACAATATAATTAGTCTAACTGATTTTATGTGTTTTGATTCTGACTTCCCAGATGTAACTTTCCTACTGAATATGAAGCATATCCACCATAGAAATTATTTGGGTTTGTGTTTTTTGCATTTTTACTTGGTTGATTGGTTTTGTTTAGATTTCTAAGGACCCCCAAACACCTATATCCCTACCACAAAGACAGATTTCAAAGACACTTGGCTGTCTCTTCAGTCTTCTCTTGCTGTTTTCCTAGTACTAAGTTACTATAGTAACTTTTTCCCTTGTACATATATTTAAGTAATTGTCCATTAGTATATTAAGCACAGAAGTATTAATCCAAATTAAGGCTGACACAATGCTTTAACAACAGATGAATTAAAAGTTCATCGGTGCAAGTAGGAGTTTTTAAAGGCACGAAAACCTGAAATCCCTTTTCCAGAAATACAAACTTGTTGAGCTGGGGTAATTTGTGAAGTGCAATACCGTAATTAAACTGTATCAGAATGTTATGCCTGATGGCTAGAAGATAAAATAAGTGTGCAAAAGCTTTCAAAGAGAAAGCATAAGAGGAAAGAGAGGGAGAGGCAGGAGGCACTCTGGTATTTATCTTGGGATGGAGAAGTGAAGATGTTCTCTCTGAAACTCTTTTACAGAGGTCTGAAATGTCAGTGTGTGGATGTGTAGCATTGGGCATTACTGTTCAGTTTCTACAGCTTCTAAAACTTACCCTTTTTTACCACACAGATAACAAGGACTTATAGACAGCTCCTTAGAAAGCATCTCAAGATCTCAAGATGTACTTTAGCTCTGATGCTGTTATGATATCTTTCCAGACCCTCAGCTTTTGCAGGAACAAATTTGCTGCCTTTGCTTCCTCTGAAGACTTTTTGACATCAAATGATTGCTTGATTTATACAGAAGCCCTAGTGGGTGCTGCTATCCCAAATAAGGTGTGAAAGTATCCTATCACAATCTTTGAAAAACTATGTTCTCCTTTTGATGATAAACCTGTGTCATTATGCTATTCAAAATTGTTAGCAATAGCACTGAGACTCTGTTTTAACAGAGCTTTGAAGCAAGAAAAGCTTTGGCTTTCATTCATTCCAGGAGGCCACAGAACTTCATAGCTTGGGGGCGCATTATTAAATATGTTTTATTAGAGCACAAAAAGAATTATCTCAAACAAGATAGTTCTTTGAACCGAGAAATGTTAAACCTCATCATGAATAAATAAAGCAAATGAATGTCCAGGGCTCTGAAGGCATCAGTAGATCTGACTGTTCCTTTTCAGTGCCTACACCTCTCTCCAACCCTGCAATCACACACCCAGGGGAGGCGCTTGCCCTCGTGGTGCCCTGACAAATGAAAAGCCATGTATCAATGATTTATATATCACAGTCTTAAGAGCAGAAGATCGCTATCATATATGTGGGAAAATTTGGCATGGTATGTTTACAAAGGACCAATCATCAGAAAGAATTGATAAACTGACCAAAAATGCCCTTACAACCAGGATGTATGACAAAAATTTCTCCAGCTATTTTTCCTTTTCTTCAGTTTTGCTATTTACTGCAGAAACTTTCTTTGGCTTTCTGAGTTACTATTGAGTGTGTGGCCCATTCTGTGTTGCTAAGGAAATATTTCTACCATCTCTAAGCTTAGCAATGAGATCTGCTGTGTGTGATGGATGAGCTCATAGCTCCTTCTCCAGAATCTCTATCCCACTTCATTTCCACAAGCCTTTCCAGGGGTGTACTTCAGAGTAGGGAATTTTCCATTCTCCTCCAGTAACTCTCAACAAATTCCCTCTTCCCTCAGCTCTTCTAAATCCAACCCATGGGGCTGCATCCCACACTCGTATAATTCTTTTCCCCTGAGGCTGAGCCATAGTCTTTAAAAATTGTGAACTGACAGTGCAGTAAAATGATACAGGCCTACCATTTATTGCAATGTGTTTGACAAAAGGGATGTTGCTTACTACCAGGTAAGGCAATGTGATTCACACAGAAACCGGAATTTTTTTATACTTCTAACAAACCCTTTTTCCTATGCCATTATATCATCAGAGCATTTTTCCATGCCCAGTAGGTCTGATGATTGAAAATCACCAGAGCTCCTTCCAAGACCATAATTTCCAAACAGTCCAGGGTTTGACAAAGGGGGTGGTGAAATAGCCATCACTGTTGCAGCTATACCTCACATTCCTGCATGTGATTCTCTTCGGTAACTGTCCTGAAAATATTTATGCTCTGTATAGCATTCATACCTGAAGGAATGCAGGATTTACTATCCTACTTCCTATTTCTACCTCATTACTGAAATAGCTATTTTATTATGCTTTTTCTGTCATGCCATTCTTCATTGAGATCTAGAGAGAAGCCTGCACCACCCACCTTTCTCCCTCCACCCTGGTGCACACTACCTGTGAAGTAGCAAGATTTAAGCAAGACTAAAATCATGAAAATTGTGTACATTAGGAAGAGGCTGAGCTTCAGTAAGACAAATTAGGGGAAAATAAAAAAAAAGTTTGAATTTATGTTTGTAACCGTGATTTATTTTTCAGGTTTCTTCCAGCTCCTACCTCTTTAGACAACCATCTCTCTTTAGGTGGATATCTTCAGCATCAAATTTTTCCTGTCTTTTCCATTTTCATTCTCTGTTTTCACTCTTTACATTTTGAGGACATATCTTTCTTTTCTGGGGTCTTGACTAAGCATATACCTGAACTTTTTTATTGTAGAATACACTGATCTGAAATGAAAGATTGAAATTTGTATGTGGTTACCCTAGCTCAAAACAATCGTACATATTAAAACCAAACAGGTCAGTTTTATAAATGGGTGAAATTCAGGTCCCTTATCAGACCTAAAAGCAAATGTTGAATGTAAGACATTGATTACTGACAATTAATAATATGTTCCTTCCAAAGTTTTGAAGAGTGATTTCTAATTAATTTGAAGTCCTACCCTGCCAGTATACTGCAAGAGTGATGAAGCAGATATTTTCCTGTTCAGGTGGAAAGTTGAATTTGAAATCTCTATGAGCAGAGAATATTGGTGTCCTGAGAGAATATGAGTCACTGCTGTCACAGGAGCCATGCTGTGCAATATCATAATGCATGTGATTGTAGAAATCCATACTTCCAATTTTTGGAATTAATCCATTTACTCCAAATTTGAGTTTAATGAAATAGCCATTCTTACAAAAAATCTCTCTCTTTTTAATGGTCCAAAGACATTGATATAATGACAAAGAGATTGGATGTAGAGACATTCTTGGCATGAACATGCCAGGCTAAATCCGTCATTAAATTCTACTATAAATATCTAACACACAGTAATGCAGATGGTGCTTTTTACAAACAGTCCTTGAAGGGGAGACTAACTCAGATTCTTGTCAATAAAGGTCCATTGGGGCAGGTTAGAGTGAGACAACAGTGAATGACCAGTGTTCNTGGCTCAAAACCTAATTTGTAGTCTCCAGAGGTGGATGTTCACCTCCTCTGCCCCCAGGCTGTACCCTTGCACATTGTCTTCAAAGCACTTACTGCTTTTGCAAATGGCCAATTGTTTGAGTCATTAACCATCAACGTTGCAGTCTCTCATAGCGCTCAAAAGCAGGCAAGCTAGCTGGAAACTCCTTACTCTGTGCAGGACAGGATGGGACAGTAGGAAGTACAGTCAGAGCTTCCTGTTTCTGAGATGTGTTCTTCAGGCACTTCTGCCTATAATTTCTTCTTCTTAGNGTATAAAGATATCACTTAAGAAAAGATATAAGGAAAAAAAAAGGATAAGAGTAGATAATGGGAAGGAAAGATATCACCACTCATGAATCAAGTGACAAGACTTGATTGTAGCAAATTAGTTGTCCATTGGTTGAAGTGATGATCCCAGTCGTGATCTGTCTGATGTGGGGAAAGCCCATGAAACACAGAGTTCAATGGGTTAATTTATGTTTTGGTTCATGTGGGGATGCCCAGGTACCTCTCTTGAAGGAGGAGTTTTACACTGCCTGATGTAACACTGTGGCTCATGTGCAGTTCTGTGGCGGAAGACCCTAGAAATGAGTCTAGGGCCACTTCAGAGGTCTTTGATGGTTTATGAACCCTTCTAAGATGTGACAGTTTCCTCTCATGTCAGCTTAGTTGACCAAATTATAATTTCTGAAGGGATTAATACTTTTAGGGCCACATGTGAGTGTCCTGATACTTCTCCAGGGGGTGAAATTTAAGACTAAGCCAGTTGTGTCAAGGAGGACATTGGCATGATAAAAAGCATTATCTTGCCTCATAGAATCTGCTTCTTATCCACCTCCTTAACCTCCTCACTTATCTGGCTCAAAACCTAATTTGTAGTCTCCAGAGGTGGATGTTCACCTCCTCTGCCCCCAGGCTGTACCCTTGCACATTGTCTTCAAAGCACTTACTGCTTTTGCAANGATGAAAAGAATATTTGAAGATGTTATTTGAATTATTTTTCAATTACTATTACTCAATCAGATGTACTAGAAACCAAAAATTACAGTGACAAGATGAGCTTGCACTATCAGTATATAAAGCTGCATGAGGAAGGGAAAAGTAATCAGAATAAAACACGAACAAAATTGAAATGACAATCTGATACTGTTGAAAAGATCATTATATTTGATAAGGATCATTTGATGAGATACAGGCCAAATTCAGCCCCAGGGTAAACAAGTGGAATGGACGGAGACTGGAAAAGAAACAACACAATCTTTCATTTCCTTCTTATTTTGTAGCAAGAAATAGGACATGCACTGCAGTTACAGCTCTGTATTGAATGTATGGAGAATAAGAGAGTTATTTTGTCTCTCCCAAAGGCTCAAGAAAGCATGCAACTAACTGAAAATATTTCACATTTCATTTAAACTTCTCACAACAGCCAAACAAAAATTAGTTTCCTACCTAATGTTCGTTTATCTGCCTGCTATTATTATTCTTAAGGTATTATGATCTGTCTCAAAACGTTGCATTGGGAGTTCCATATTGTGTTTCTTGCCTGTTCATTGGGGTGCTTTGGACAGAAGGCATGCATACCTCATAAAACCTCTTGCAAGGTATCATGTGGAAAAGATTGTTGATCTCTTAATGCAAGAGAGCAGAAAGAGTTTCCAGCTGTCAAGAGTACAAAATGGTAATGGAATTAATTGAAATTGTATGGGCAAGTTCTTTCTTTCCTCTGCCTTTTTCCCCCACCTGGGACTTGTCTTCTCTGTAGTTCAGATGGGCATGAAAAACAATCTGGCTATGTACAACCATTTGGGGAAGGAGTGATGTAAACTCACACTTTTCAATCAGACATATCTTGTAGTGGAAGAATTGTGAAGTACCTGCACTGCAGATCTAGATTAGGAGAAATTACAGGACAAAAAGGCAAAGTATACTTTCCTCTCGATGAGGTTTATTCCCTGTTGTCAATTTATTAGTGGTCTGAGTTAATGTTCAATCTCCAAAATACCTGAGGAGAGTTTGTTTTAATGAGACCTCCACTGAGTTACCTGTTTTCAAAATCCATAACTCAACTATTCACCTTAAGGTTTAATCCCATCACCATCTATACCCACCTCAGTTTTCAGTTCTCAGTTTTGACTTCCTATGGAACAGTAGTTTGTAGAATTGTCTCTGCACTTGTCCTGATTTAAAACAAAATCACAAGAGAATGTTTTAAATAGAATATCCTCTGTTTATTCTAGCAGACTCTGGAGGAATCATGTTTTGTTTCAAGAAAATTTAAATTATAAACCATAGGAAGTCACTATTTATTTTAATTATTTTAGGATTGATTTCAGGGAAGAAAGAGTAATCTCAAACCTCATTCAAGAAAGTAATAACATATTTCATTTGTAAACTGTACAATATTTCATTTGTACTCACAGGAACATGTATATACATAGAGCTCACAGAATCTTTAACTATGTACAGTATTCTATACACATTAAACTATTTTGTACATAGTGAGTATGTTAACTTCTGTTTAAATCTCACAACCGAAAAAAACCCCAAGGTTCTCAGTTCTTGCAAGTTTATGCAAAAATCAAATTTTTTTTCCTGAAATATTTGTGGAAGACTTCTACACAAGAAGATTTGTTTCATAAGAGGTTAGAACAATATGTAGATCTTGCACACATCTTTTCCAGCCATCTGTAAGAGTTCATTTATTAAGTTTCCTTCCACATATTCTACTTAAAGGCCTATGTTTTCTGATAGAGGTAAGGATGGGGTTTTAGATTCTGTCTAACAGAACAGGGCTTATTAATGCTCAGGCTGCTATCATAAGCTGTCTCTGGTCTACATCCCTTAACTTCTCCAGGACTTCTTAGATCAAAACGCAAGAACTCAGAAAAATAAGACATCTTTTAGATAAAAGTATTTTGAATAAAGGTCTTTTTGTTGATGAGTATCAGCAAATATTTACTTATTTCTCAGTATGCATTCCCTCCTATCACTTCAATTTTCTCCAAGTTTTTCAGACCAAATCCAGTCTGAATTACTGCAGAATCAATGTATTTATTCATTGGTAAGATCCATTCACGTCTAAGGAGATTAAAAGAACATTTCAGATGACCTAAATAATGCCATGAAATAGAGTCTGCCCTAAAGCTAGGAAACAGGAAGCAGCAACATGAACTTAAAAAGAATTTAAGTCCTTTATTATATAATTTCCTTTATTTATCCTGGTTTTGCCAGCCAAGTTTCCTGATGCTGTTCTCATGCTGAATTGAGGCTATCACTGATTATTGTTTTCATGAGCACAGGAGAAAGAATGAATTTGACAGAGTTAAACTGTCATAAAAGAATAATCTTTTAACTTCTCCCTCCAGGAAGCTCATTTTTTATTTGAACTGATAGAACCAAGGAAGCAGAGAAGTTACTAGTAATGATGATTTTGATAAAAACAATCTTTTGTATCTGCTTTTAATTTTAATCAAATTATAGAAATCACTTCTTAGCTCAAACACCTATAGATATATATCTTCTGTATTCATTCATCTTAGCACACAGGAATTTGCTCACATAGGTTTACTGGAAATATAACTGGGACTTTGTGGGAAATTTAGATGACATATATAATTTTATTTAATTTTAGTTATCAAAATGTAAGTTTATAAGTTGACAGAAGTTACTAACATTCTCACTTTTACTGAGAAAGAGAGAGAGAAATGCCTCCAAATGGCTAATATGAAGTGACTTCTGCAATTTTAAGCTCTGTCTGTGAAACAGACAGTTCCATAGTTCACTAGAAAATCCTTCTCACCTTTGGAGATGAAGATGACATCTTCCTTCTATTAGGCATCAGATCAGTCACTGCATCATTTAATGGTGGATTTTTTTTTTTTGTTTTGCAACAGTAGTCTCTACCAACATCAAAGCAATTTTCCTTAAATAAGATTCTATATGATCTGTTTCTGATTACTATATGAGTAAAAATTTAGAGAATGCTGGCAATTTTAATGTTGATGTTATTATGTGAATGGTTACATCTTCATGAGTTGGTGGATAATTTTATTTTTAATATGCTGTGTTAGGTCTGACTTGGCATTATAACTACACTTTTGGAATTTTCCATCAGTTATGGAAGGAGCTGTAATTAAACAGGTAATCAGTAAAAACATCCTTGTCTTTATGGGTTAGATGAATTTCCTCCTCCACGAATGCTTCCATGAGTCTAAGCAAGGTCCAAAGAGTCAGTAGAATTTCTGTTTTTTCTGCAGTTGGACATTTAATGAAAACTGTAGCCAAAATCTTGGTCTTGAATTAGACAGGTTTCTTTTGCTTAAGAATAGCATTGACTGCAATTTATTGTGTGCTTCGCCAATGAAGTGTAAAACTAATGGGGTGCGTGATAAGATTGTTTTCTTTTTTGAAACTATCCTTAGGTCATATTTCATGGAAAATCTACTTCAATCTCAATCTACCAGGATTCCTGTGTAGGAGGTGTTGGGAAACTTGAAAACGTTTCCATAGATACAAAGCAGAGACATTGCAGCAGCATTCAGCCAGGCCATGCAAGTGTTGAGATGTTTTTCATTACCACCACTGGGCTGTAAAATTGTACTAAAGTGGCTTTTGCCACTTCATTATTCCCCAGAATATGTCCATTGGTAAAAAAAAAACAGTTTCACTGGTATCAGTGAACATATATGAGCTTACAAACTTTAGTGATGTTTCTAGATAACACTGTAAAGTAAGAGAGTGCATCTGCCTAAGCTCATATTTAGCTACTCTGCCAAACTTTATTTAGTTATCTGCAGTGTGTTTTCTATATATATGTTTTAGCATTTTGGATGGCTGAGTTTAATACTGTTCATATTTAGTACAGAGCTACTTGCAAAAAAGAAAACAAGAATTAAATGCAAATTTAAGATAGCTTATTTTTGTGAGAAAATTCTACTTTTTATTTTATTTTCTCTGTCTTTTGCTCTTGTTGCCAACATTTTCACTAAGCTCCATTTTTTCCTGATTTGTTTTCATGTTTACTACTCTTCCACCTCCTCTCTATTTCTTACACATACTCTTCTATCCATTCTTTTTCTTTATGTAATTTATAAATAGACTGCAGACTATTACCTTTACCTCTGGTATGTCCCTGTGAAGACCATAGAGACTTCCCTGAAATGAAATACAAAGACTTGAATTTAAAGTTCATAATTGTTGTTGTTATTTAATAGCTCTGCACTTTTGAGATAGGGGAAAAGAAGTAGCTGAGCTCTGCCCCCAGAATTCAATGTTCTCAAGATAAAACAGATAAATGGGATGAGCCCTGGCTACCAGGCCTGCCCTGCCTTATGCAGGAAGCCCCTTAACCTCCTGGTGCCTATCCCCAGGGAGCTGCTGCCTCCTGTGGCAGTACTGTCATCTGGCTGAACCTAAAGAAGGAATGTGCTGTTGTTTCCATTTTGCAAGCAAGGGATGGAGTTTTACCTAATATCAAGTTTCTAATGATATTTACAAACAGTCAAATTCCAATTAATTTTTTTGCAAATTATGAGTTTCCCTCAAAGCAGTTTCAAAAGTGGATTATTTTTGTTGGCTGTAGTTTTGTTTCAGTTTCTTTTTCCTGATTGTTCTGGAATTGCTAGCTTGGTATTATCCTGGATTCAACCTTTCTACCCCAACTGTAAAATAAGATACAAGAGATGGCCTGGAAGAGGAAACATAATCTAATTCAAATGTAGTTTTAAGAAAAAAGCATGCTGATAACAAGAATTTTTTCCTGAGGCTGGAAAATGACTAGTTAAGAGTTCACGTATACAAAATTTTTTCCTGGGGCTGGAAAATGACTAGTTAAGAGTTCACGTATACAAAAGGGCCACTCTTCTGAAATTTTTCATTCAGGAGTATCAAGTAAATAAAAAGGAGCAGTAGAGCACAGCAAGATTAAAACATGGGCCAGTGAACAGAAAGTTGATTATAATGTCAATAATGGTGTATTCAGTAATTTTTGTGGCCAAATGTCTTCAGTCTTGTAAAAAAAGAAGATGAGGGGGAAAAAAGCATGGAACAATTCACATTGTTTATTTTGCTAAGAGCATATAGTAATGAACATACTGTAATGTGCACGTGTCAGTGAATATTTGCAACACAGTTTTATGTCTGGAACTCTCTCCCCTGTTTCTGTCAAGTCAGGCAACACTGACAATATATTAAGTGCCAAAAAAAGAAATAAAATAGGATTATATGGGAAAAATACATGCATAGTGATTTTTATATAGATTAACTTATTGTTACTAACTCCTGAAGTAAAACAGCTATGCTGAAATTTTTATAGTATGGCAGGTATTTTAATTAGATCAGTAAGTAGGAATTTTCACAGCAGGAAGAGATTGGCTTTTAAGATATTTTATATAGATTTAAAACTCTCTTGGCAAGAGGCCAAGAGAGTTCTCTACCTGTATATGTTCTCTACCTGTATATGCTAAGACGTAAACCATTATATTTCC
Organism: Irena cyanogastra; assembly: GCA_013397155.1. Classification (NCBI taxonomy): domain Eukaryota; kingdom Metazoa; phylum Chordata; class Aves; order Passeriformes; family Irenidae; genus Irena; species Irena cyanogastra. The sequence continues at coordinate 694,103 of VWZV01010916.1, read as the reverse complement.
TATTGTGTTTTGTGAGTGTAATTATAACTCCTTGTTCTATGTGGCTGCTGATTACTCTTTTGCTTTCACTACACTTCTACAAAAGTACATGAAAGAATGTATACCACAAGGAATAGAGTGCCACCAGTGTGTGAGCTGGGATAAAAACTACAGGCAAAAACAAAGCGCAGACAAGCTTCTTTGAAAATGGAGAATGTGATTTAATGAGGACAAAGGTGTCCTTGTCTGAGTAACCAACAAAAATTTCTTTTGCTCAAAGTTTATTTGTTTCTAATTAAACTCTGCAAAGTAAGAAAAATATTGCAAGCAACAGCGTTCTCCATTTGGAGAAAAAGAAAAAAAAAGGAAAAAAAAAAGAGAAAAGCTTATCCTTTTCAAGTTGGGAATGTTTTCAGGGCTACAGTGTGGCAAAGTTTACTCCAAAATTTTTCACTGGTCCGTGTGGAAATCTGTTCATGTGATTCCCCATGCCTAACTACAACACAGTCTCGGCTTTACTCACCATTACCTGTCTACCTTCTTCAGATCATCATTCATGATGCTTGAACAATGCTAGTGATGTGATTTTTTGTGCAAAAAGCTGCAGTTGAACTTTGCTAGATGTTTTGCACATAAGAACTAACAAGAGACATCTGGTGACCCAGAAATAACCCAGTCTTTGGCTTTTGCCCTATACATGTTTAAACCTCTGCATACCAGTATTGATTTTACTTGGGCAAGTTCTACCTAAAATTAGGAATATAGACAATCTTTTGAATTTTTATAGCAAAAAGGGCCTGTGTTGTCTCTGTTCTTCATCCAACAATACCTCTACTCGGACACTATTCTGAACTCAACATGCAACTTTGTAGTAGGTCCATTTTTAAATTCTCAGTGCAAAAGAGGTGACACACTAATTTTGTCACTATGTGACAATAATACCCCCATGGCCATTTAATCCAGAAATGCTAATATGTATTGATTACAATCCTAAAATGTCTTAATCCAAAGCAATTTGTCATGGCACTTGAAAGTTCAAAGATTTCATCTGAAGAAGGGCAGCAGGCAATATAATAAATGGGGAAAAGAAGACCTTTCCTGTGTTCTGGTAATCCTAACCCTTTTACCCCTGCAGAGTTCAATAAAATACATGGATAAACCAACCGAGCTCAAAAATCAAGGGGTTGGCATTGACAGACTGGAAGACTGCATAGATTTCCCTCTTAGAATTCTTCTTCTGACTTAACTGTCACTTTTCTAATCTCCAAAGCATAGGTGAAATGCATTTGTGGGAGATCCCAGCTCTTTGGTTGGCTAATTGAATGAAAACTCTGTACTTACCTGTGCAGTTGCGATAGCCTCACAAAAAGACAGGACTAGACTCACTTGCCTATCAAAAGAAGTTTTGAAGATGTTTTGACACTTTAATTAGTAGATTTCTAGATAGGGTATTTCATTCTCTGTCATAAAAAGATTATTGGATTTGTTGCCCTCATTAACTAACGTTATTGGTTAAATTTGTACAGTGTTATTAGTACAGATTAGATTCCAACTTCTGGCTCAATATTAGATGTCTACAGTGCTTCTACTTTTCTGAGTAATTGCTAAAGCACATCGTGAGAATGGAAAATTTTCTAAAGTGACAAAGTAAGGCCACTGCATAAAAATTTGTCCCTTTCCTTGCTAAAGGCAGCATTACATGTTTTCTTCTTTTGAGGTCAAAGGATGAGATTCTGAACAGACCAGAATTATTTCTTGTTTAATTTTATATATCCAACGATAGTGAAAATCTATTTGTTCATGTTAACAGGAGTAGACATTTTATAGACAAGTAAATTTCATGGAGCATTGGATATATTTTCAGGCTGAAAATTCCAGTCAACCATGAAATTAAAGAGAAAAGGGTTCCCTTTAAAGGAAAGTTTGACGATACAGATCCTGTCCACCTCTTCAAATATATTTCCCTACCAAACTTTTAATCAGTTTTAATAATTCTTTTGATGTTGTATTTGTTGGTATTACTAGTGTAACAAAAGGTATGGTAGGAAGACAGTCCAAATAATTCTGCTACCAAGAGTGTGCGTGAATTTCACTCTGGAAAGAAATTTGCCATACTTCTCTGGGAGTCAACCATCATGCAAGGTTTTAACAGTGTGCACATTCTGTCAAATTTCAGTAGGAGTTCAGTAGTTTGAACATATTCTTCACAAGGTCTCCTGACTAATATCATATTTCTGTTTATGAACAGCTTCAAATGCATGAAGAGGTCCTGAATATTTATTTATTTATTTAAAGGGACAAGTTCTGTAATCATTTCCAAAAAAGACTGTTTAAACTTAGCCACAGAGGTCTGTAGTTCAGACATTTATAAAACTCACCATATTTTTGAAGATGGTTACGGCTTCTGAAATGTCAATAATTTCAATAGGAACTGCAGCTGATCTTCATACCACTTCCATGTGAGTGATGCATAATAAGCTACTGCTGGTCTATCCAGACCAATTTCCTGACTACATTTTCTGTTCACTAGACAGATTGAATAAGAACAAGACTCACTCATTGGGTACAGCCAGGTTATTACAGGTGCACAATCAGGAAAAGGGGTAGTGTTTACATAAAATTTTTTGTAACTTCTGATAATGCCTGGTTTTGGAACACCTGGAAAGGAGGAATTTTCCATTATCTCCAAGGAGGGGAAAAATGGCTTTGAATATTGAACAGAAGTATTTATGTAAGCCCTACAACTCATTGTAATGCCAGCTGTCAGCAGTCCATCTGTTTTCCCTGTCATCATAGCCCTAATAGGTCTGCCAAGAACATAATACAGTCTGGCTCCATGTAAGATCCTCAATCTTAGCATCCCAATGCCAAAGAATGATCAATAAGCCTAGTCAAAAGTTGATAGCAAAGCTCTTTTTTGAAGAAAAAAAAATTGCTTTCTAGCTTGATTTTGGCTGTTTTGTGTATTCCCCACACTGAAACAGGAGACAATATATCACCCATTCTATATTGTTGTAACATTTAGATACTATTAGTTACCTTACTGCAGTCTGTAGTGCATTTATAGATGTTTTAGAGTGGATTCTCCTCACATTCCACTTACGAATATTATGGCCATTTCAATTCATGCTGAAAATAGATCATAGAATGTCCACATTCTTGCAGGATGGGAGTCCTATTCTTACCAACCCTGTTGAATAAGAAATGTTGTTTTCTTTCTTCCTCTAAGTTCCTATATTGTGAGACTTTGGCAGCCCTAAAAGCCTCTGTGTTTCCCTGCAACAGACTTTTCAGAGAATTTCCATTTCTTAAAACAAGAAACAACCACATGACACCCTCCCTGTGCTGCATGGTATGTAATTTGAATTGCTGCTTTCTTCTTACTCCTGAGTACCACTGAAGTACATTTCAGGAGATTATATGTCTGTGAACCTACATTTTTGGCACTTTTTGCCTGAATGGAGGAATTAATACAGTATTCAACATAACTCTCTCATTTTCTGTCTTTATAGAAACCATGGCTCCAGACTGTTATATTTGGGGGGATGGAACATAGTAATTCTAGCGTGTGTAAATATACATGTAGTTTGCTACTCATGGATGCCTTTGATACAGCTGCTCTGTGAAATGCGAGGCAGTCAAAATGAAGTTGTAGACACCAACAATTATTAGTGAAATATATGTCAAACCTATTGGTACTTTTCAGAAATAATAAAATTTACAAGCAGTAATTTAATATTGTTAATACCTTTAAGGCTAGAAAGAATTCAGAGAACATCCTGAAGTTAAAATATCAGAGATCATCTAAAAGGAATTGAACATTTGGTACAAAATGAGGTTGAAGTACAACATATGAAAAAGACAGTGATAACATTAATAAAAGATACATATATTTCTGAAAATTCTATCTGAAAATTCATGTTACGAAGTTATGGATTTATAAGTTCCTGGTGAGCCCCAGAAGACAGTGACATGGACCACTGATGACCACAGAAGCCTGTTCTTAGTCTAGCTTTTTATCTTTTTGTGTAGGGATTTTCATACTTTAGTATCAAATTACTGTCCTCTTCAACTCAAGGTGTATTCTGATTAACTTTGTTACCAAACTGAAGCACCAGCAGGATAAAGAACACTCTGTGAAGGGGAGTTGTCAATAGATGGTAGCTTCATTATCAAAAATTAATGTTTTGCTATTTTCAGGCATCTTTTAAAAAGCATGACACATATTTGTAAGATATAAAGATCAAATATAAAAATCTATTGCTATGTGAATAATTATTTGGAATTATTTACATGTGCATGCGTGTTTAAGTTCTATTTATATCCATTGACATTTAACAGGGAATTAGAGAAAAAAAAAGGTAAATATTTTCCACAAACTCTACAAATTTTAATCTATTAAAAAAAAAAACCAACAGAGCATATTCAGAATCTAGTGCTGACTTTTTGGACCTTAATAATTCTGTAGGTATTTCCAGTTTTCCCTGTGTCAAAGAAATCTCATGTAGAGATGCTCAATAATTTCAGAACATATTTTTAAAGAAATTAAGGTCTTAGACATACTTTAGAGAATGTATCCTCAGATACATAGAACCTCACCTGATTGTAAAGTATTGCTGAACTTGGCAATGCTCCATCAAAATAAACCAGATCATAGTGATTTACAGTAATTGAGAAGTTGGCTAACAAATTCACTATATAAATTTTCTATACAATATTATCTTGGTTAATGCCATGCTTCTTAAGTGCAATTTCTTTCCCTTCTGATACTTTCTCCATGCTCTAATCAGTTGTATCATAAACTATAATTATTTAATTGTCATATATATAAAGGAGAAAATAATTTAGAGTATTAAAATAGCACACAAAATCTGACATATTATATGACTAGTATTACTAGATTTTGATATTAAATAAAAGGCAGGATCCCTGCAAATACATTTTTTTAAAAGAGTTCTTAAATGAGAGCGAGAAGTAAGAGAGAAGGTCAAAGTAAGGGTAGCAGGTCTCAACACGGTTCATTCACATTTTTACAAAATTAGACAAAATTTGCTTATTTCTTCGAATTTGATAGCTAGTGGTCACAAGCTATTTGATAGATAGTGGTCACTCCACTTCAGTGCATGTTTATGTCTGCTAGTGCATGTTTGTGTCTGCTTATGAGAACTGCTGACATTGAATACCAGAGGTAGAAAATGAAATTAAAAAGCCTCATTGAGTCAGAATTCTGACTAGGATAAATTAGATTCAGCAAATCAATGTACTCTGTTCAAAGATCTGTCCCAAATTTTTCAACTACCTTATGTGCACTGGTCATTAATTTATGCATACTGATCAATTACTTTATGTGCACTTGTCTGTACAGCAGGTGAGTTGATAAAAAATAAGTTAAAAAAATGGGAAAGAAGACTCCTAATTGTTTCTCAAAGGAGGCCTTTGGCTTTTCCTTGTACCTGCAAAAAACTCCTAGATCAACCATCCTTGAGAGAAGAGCAATTTCATTTTTGCTCTCTGATTGTCTTTGAGTATACAAAAGCTAGGCAGGCCCCTGCCTATTAGAAAGACGACTGTGGTTTGAGTTTAATTAAGCAATTAAATTTTATTGCTGTGTAGTATTTGAAGCTATGAACAGCTGCTGAAACTGATTAAACACTAAGGCAAAGCCTGAGGTGTTTGATCAGTCCAAAAAGTGATTTTATGCCAAGTAAGGCACTAAGTGATAAAGATTATTCTTGTCATTATATAACAAATCATAATATAAAAATAATAAGATGAGTTGCTTCCACTTTGAGGTTTTAAAGACTGGACCTAAAGTTTCTTTACTGGACTGTTTAGAGAGACATCAGCACATAACTGTCTGCACTTACTAGTCTCATAGATTCCATGGAACATGGTGACATTTTTTCTTCATCAGTCAAACTGAGGCTTCTTTGAGATGTAAAATAATTTCAGAAAGTGTTATACATCCCATATTTTGTCTTGAACAGTGGGGACACTATTCCTGAGTAATAGTAAATCTGAAAAAATATCAGTTGCTCACTAAAATCACAACTAGAATAATTAAGATCAAGTAATGTAATGACCAAGCTATGTCCAGAAGAAAAGACTGAAATAATCAATCATGTACCTTACATTGTTCTGCTTCTTCCCAAGCAGGGTACTCTGTGCAGTCATTAAAGAAAATGCAACTTCACAATATCTCCCTCCAAGGCATTTATTTACTTTCAAGAGTAAATACTTTACTATTTAATAGTTTGAAAAACTGTGGCTAGCACAGCATACATTTTTTGCCCAGGTTCATTAAGTACGATATCTCTAACACCAGCCCTGCATATGCTTTTAGCTGAGGTGCTGTATTTTAAATATTGAACAATGCTACATTTCTGACTAAATCTGTGAAATGCTACAAATATGTAAAAAGTTTGTTTCCATATATAATATATATTTTGCACATGAAATTGTATGTTTAATGAAATGATTTGTACGTATTTGTATGTTGAAATCACAACTTAGGTGTCTATTTTAGTCAAAAGAAGATTTTTTTTTCAGAAGTAATTTTCATGAGCAGATGGAAAGAATGGAAAACAGTTCCAGCTCATGTCTGTGATAGAGAGGAATACTTTATTTCTCCTTACTGTGACTGGATGCATTTTTTTTCTACCTCTCAAAGACCTGAGAAATGCCTTTCTTTGCCAAACTGACCAAGTGAGTGAAGTAGCTGCGTAGGCCTTGGCTCACGTACTTTTGAGTTAGTTTTAATCATTACCTTTCTCATGTTTTTAAAAGGTATATGCACTCACAAACTAGCTTGTATGCTGCACAGACAGAAGTTAATGTGCTCCCAATCAAGAGCTTGCTTCTTCCTAAGCAATTTAATGTAATTAAATACTAACGTGCACTTTCTTTCACATTATCGTCTTTAATTTTGTACAGCTCTTTGATGTCTAAAAGCTGCTGAACCCAGAAATCAGAGACAACTATTTCAAACATATTGTTGCTTATTTTGCCACAGGCCTAGCAAGACATCATGTGCTGTTCAATGATACCTTGAAACATGATGAAATATTTTTCTACTGATCAAAAAAAGGCAAGTTTCTCTTTTGCAGCCATGGTTTGCTGTCCCTGTAGATGTTAATTAGTAAAACTTCTGAGCTGTGTAGTCTAAACTGACTTAAATCTTTGTTCCATTTATGGTAGCATAAGAGTGATAGTGTTTTTTATCCTTGCCAGGATGATTGAATTAAATTAACAGGCTCCATGTTTCATGTTTTAAATAGCCTTCTTTTTTTAACAACCCTTAAAATTCCTTTCAAAAATTTTCCAGTAGGGCAGGTGCCACTTAAAATTGTGAACCAGTGGAAAAACAGGAAAACAAACAAACAAAACAAAATAATTAAAAAACAACAACAACAACAACAAAAACCTGAAGAGCCTGAACAAATGCTACTTACAGGAGAATGATCAAAAAAAAAAAAAAAAAAACAAAAAAACTCAAGGAAAAGAACTTGAAGCATAGAAGGAAATAGAAG
>VWZV01010916.1:674553-686403 GCA_013397155.1 Irena cyanogastra | reverse complement strand
AAAAAACCTGAAAAGCCTAAACAAATCCAACTTACAGGAGAATGATAAAAAAAAAAAAAAAAACCCAAAAAACTCAAGGAAAAGTACTTGAAGCATAGAAGGTAATAGTAGTTACAAATTAAATAGCTCCCTCTCGTAGTTATTATTCTCTACATGCTACCTGGACAAGAAAACTATTTAAGAAGAGTAATTCTGCAGTCTTTTGATGATATGGGTATTATTTAAGTGACACATTGCTCTAAGAAAGCAGTTTTGTTCATTTATATGAGAAGACAGTGTAAACACTTAAATGCCAGTAAAATAATACCGACAATTCAGCTTCAATCATGTTTTAATGTATTAAAAAAAAAAAAAGAAAAAGGGAGATGAAAGCCCTGTATCTGTCAAATCTAGCCCAGAACTTAATCAGACATAGAAACAATATCAAATATCTAGGAGTGCTAGAACTGCTAACGCTTTGTGCTCTTTATCTATACTTAGCTATTTGTCTGGAGTTTTCATCTCCAAATACAAGCTAAAGTACAAAGACGACGATCACAGAAAACAACTCTGGAGTTAATCCTAAATATCATTTTCCAACATATTTGGATAATGTGTCTAGTGATAAATGTAAATGTACATTGAGAGAAAATATAAAATAGGTTTGAATTCCCTAAGAAAGGTATAGACTTTATTGAATCATTTGAATTTTGATAGACTTAAAACATACTAACCAGCTCCCAATGTGAATCAACCAAACACCTTCTTGGTCTTAACTTGCTTTTTTTTTCCTGGATGCTTCTAGCCATTCCATTTTCTTGCCTCCAGCTGGTTTCAGTGCACCCACCTCTTGTCTTGTTCTTATCCCAACATTCGCATCTTACCTTTCTTTTCTGACTGCCATTTTTCTCTCCGTGCTTTCCATTTGTACATTACACATTAATTCCATTGTTATTCCTTTTTCATTTTCCACAATGAACATGACTACTTTTCTTTTTGTGCCAGATGAGGCATGGTGCTATAGCACCAGTGTAAAATAAACATAAGATAATGCCTATTAAGTTTAGGCAGTAAGTAAACTTCTAGAAGATATCCTGTTTAAAATCTGTAGCACACTGGAAGAGCAGAGGAGAAGTACAGAACTCATAAATGTTTGTCATAATGTGAAAATAAACACTTGGGCTTACAAATCAGCCCTCAATTAGTTTTCTTTTATTGACAGAATCTAGAAGTAAGAATCCCTTCATGTCTTCAAACTATACTTTTCTTGCCCACATATTTTCCTGTATTTCATTTTGTACAATTTTTTCAGCAAATAAAGAGGAGGAGGATGGCAAATCCTTCTATATAAAACTGATAAATCTTCAGCAGGTCATCTTCAAAAGTGCTGAAGCAAAATGAAGGCCATGTTTCTTTGCTTTATATTGATCTAGCTACACTAATGGACTGTTGGCTCTGTACTTTGTAGTTTCATAGGATTTAGGTGAACTTGCTTTCTATCTACAGATAACTGCAGGTTGAGTAGCAAATGACAGTATTTTCCTCAACAATTTTCTATTTTGTGTTACAGGAGAATTTCTCCAAAGTAAATGCTTTCTCTATATTGATAATGATTTCTGACTTTGCTTCATTTTTCAGGCTAACAATCACCAAAAAAGAAAAACACATCACCAAGAGCAGGCTACCAAATTCTTCTGTCACAGCGTGCACGACCGGGACTTGATTGATCTGATACATGATATCTTTTATTATGGAATCATATACTCCTTTGAATTATATATATTTATTAATAGAAATAAAAATAATTATATGCTTACTATTAGAAGAGATTGGCTCTTTTTAAGAAACCATTCATGGGTGTCATTTTGTGCACACTTTAATTCAATTATTAACCTACAGAGAATGTATAAAAGGCCAGCTAATACAACTAGTGAAATGCAAGATTGTTTAATTAATATACACTCAAACAGCCACTTCCTGGGTTTTGTTTCCTATGGAATTATATGCATGCAAATGTTCCATTTAATTGCCTGGAGTGAAAGCACAAAACTCTTTCCTTAACTTTAATTAGGAAATATTTCCCCTTTTAGATTGCCCTGTGAATACTTCATGGCAGATTATCAGAAATTAAATATCATTTGTTATGTGATTTCTTTGAAAGTGCTTCCTTGATTACAAATAAACATTTGTGCCACGTTAATCCAAGAAATTCCATGTGGGTTTGAAGATGATATTGCACTGGATTCTCTGCACATGGAGACAAAAATACCTGAGAAACAAATTACTGGAACGGAAGACAGAATTTAGAAATAATATACAAGCTTATATTTCATTGAAGACAAACACTCAAATGTTAAAAATGTGACAGGGAATTTGTCTTCAAATTTTAAATTATTTTCTTGGAAAAAAAAATCTCCTCAATGATCTCCCCAGTCAACTCTAATTATGAAGTCAGTTGCACTGTATTGCTCCTCTATGCTGTATTATTACGAGTTCTTCTCCATAGTTACCTTATGTTAATAGTGACTATTTTGACAAATATGTGTTTATTTCCTTGGAAACACTATTAGAAGAAAGCAACTGTGATTACACACACAAAAAGTTGCCTGAGTCATTGTTTCTTGAAAAAGAAAATAATTGTTTTGTGTTTCTTGTCATAACCTGCTATGAATCTGGAGCTTTGGAGAAGCACTTTTTGCCAGATGTCTTTGTTGTAGTGTATAAACTTGCAATGCTAAAAAAAAATAAGCACATCTCCAACTTTGAAATTAAAGTATTTCTCCTTTCTGGTGAGCACTATGAGGGAAAGGATCACCTTGTCTCACTCTATCTTATTGATTATGCACTGGTTGCTCATCTTTTTAAGTCAGATTTGAAATAGAGCTTTAAAAATTCAGTCATAGAATATCTCCCTGAGATGAAATTACAGATGAAGACTTTTTAATTTATTTCCTTGCTACTGAATTTCTATTGTTTTGAGTTTTCTTTAGAAAATTACCTTCTTCCTCTTCGAGAAGCTGTATACATAATTGATCATTATATTTATGAGGTACTTACATTTTACATACGGTAAAAATGGGAAATGTAAAGTATAAACACTGTATAGAGAACCTTGAAATTCATGTGAAACAGAAGAGAAAAGGAGGCACACAGATACAAACCAAGAGTTAGCAAGTGATATGGAAGAGATTCATATTATTTTAACAGTATTCTACTTAGATACTTTAGGATAGAAATATAAATAAGCTTCTTAAATCATAGCAGAAATTATTTGAGTAAAAACTTTGAAATGGTGAGTGTAGGCTGTCTTAGCTACCTTATGACAAGGTTCAAGAAAGACACTTTAAATATATTTAACAATTCAGCTCCACAAAATAATAATAGTAGTAGTAATAATAATAATAATAATAATATGCAAGTTTAAAATCATCCATCATGTCTTGCACAATGTTGGCTAAGACAGACAGGTGTAATTATGCATTCTAGAACAGCTGCTTGTGACAGACAGTTTGCTTGCAACCCTGCTAAGAGAAAATTACAATTATTGTGCATTTGATCCAAAGGGCTTGTGCTGTTGTTGTGAGGCTTCACAATGCAAAAGGGCACTTATTTTATAAAGTGTGCTAGAGGAAGAGCTAAACCCACCACATGGCATCCCAGCAAGAGGCATATTTATTAACCTCACACATGCCTCCTGAAGAGACCTTCTGAATGAAAAAGCCAGCTCTCCCAGCTTGGGTCAGATCCAGTGTTCTCCCGGGTTAGGGCATTAGCAGATAAAAGGCAGCCAATTTTCGAGTTCCCTCCAGGTAGCTTCTGAATGTGTCAGAAGATAGGGCCAGTGCTCCTTTGCCAACAGCATCAGGAACTTTTAATATTTTTTTAAATATTTTTTTTAAAACCACTGACTAACTCTCAGAATGAGCCAATTCACACAATTGGTTCCCCATTCCTCTTGGCCTCTCCAGGGCTGTTGCATGTTTATGGATGCCCCAGTAGCTTTTGCTAGGCACCAAAATAATTATTACATTAAATGGTACCCAGAGCAATGCAGATATCCTTTGACATTCACATTTGCCAGAAAGAAAAAAAAAAAAAACCAAAAAAACAATTGCCTACAGCAAGCAGACTTCTCATTCCTGGAGCAATAAATAAGGAAAGGGCTATGGCTTGCACTTCACCTAAAGGTCAGCATTATTTCTAATTATTGGTGGAAGAATTTAGTCAAATTCCTCACACAGGACACCTGGCTACTGCTCAGATCTTAGATGCTAGGGATGTTCATGACAAGTGCATCTTTTGTCACTGCTGCTGGGGTACAACTGGAGAGACTGGCAGACTGAGAATTTCTCAGTCCAAACCAGTCCAGAAAGAACGAAGTTCTCACTACTCAGAAGCAAAAGGGTACCTATTGAACAGTTAGACCAAAACACTTCAATTATTCCTGTGTAAAGAGATAATAGCTCTGTGAATCAATGGCAACCCTAGAATAATATTGAAGTGTAGCCTTTGGTAAAGGACATTGTCACCATGCTAAGGAAATGTAAGATGTATGCATATATGTATGTATGCATTGCAGCTGCTGACACATTTTAAAAATCTAAAGAAACAACTAAGGTATATACCTCTATCACTATCAAGCTACTTGGGCTTTAAGAAACAGAATCACTTCAGAACTCTGAAATCAAGAGTTAAAACATGTTAAAAATATCCCTGCCAAGCACACATGATCATTTGAATAATGCGCTCATAATGTCCCTGCCATGAACAGATTGCATTTCCTTCAAGCTGCTGTCATCTATCTCCTTCTCCTGACTTTTTCAAATGGAATACAGTGGACAGCAGCAGTCCTCTCCCCTTAGCAGAAGAAAATTGCCTCCTTTAGTCATCATCACTTGCACTCCTGCTTCCTGGTTCAGGAGCTGAGCAGTGATGAGAAACAGAAACAGAGGATGGGGACAGAGGAGAGTCATCTGCATCCAGAAGTTCCAAGGCAGTTATCTCCAGATCTACTAGGCTTCTGGAGGGTGCATGTTGCCCTACATTTGTAATGTCATCATTAGCCCTGGTTTGTTTAAACAAGTTTATCTTCCATGAATACAGGGAAATTGTTAAGAAAAGGCAGATATGGCAACTGTGTTTTTCTGACAGAACCAAGACATGCAATGAATGACACATCAGCCATGACACCATTTTGTCTGGCATGTAGCCTGCAAAATATGACTAACCTGAGTTTCTCTGACCCATTCTTTGCCAGTTAGATCTTATTATTTCTTCTTGGAGGTCAGCTGAGGTTGGCAACTCCCTTGTACGTCCACACCTCTTCCCTCCCTCCTCCTCCTACCCCTTTCCTTTATTTCTCTTTCCTTCTACTCCCTTTCCCTGCTGGCACTGTCCCACTGTGCCCCAGCAAGCACAGCAGGGCAGTAAGGATGGCAGGAGGCTCCTCGCCCCTCTCACTTGCAGAGCATTGCTCTACAAGCCTCATAGCACTTCAGGCAATGTCATTCTGAAGACAGAGGTAAAATGAGGTTTCTACTGTTACCTCAAAAGAACTGCAGAATCTTGTGAATCCTCTCATCAATTTTGGTTCTGTGCTGAAAGAGGCAAGATAGGAAAACTACCTCTCCCTGATACTTCACTGCAATATATAATGCCTGCCTTCAGGAGTCAGCAGTCCCTAGGACAGATCTCTCCACAAACTTCTTCAGAACAATTATGTTTTTTGAAAGCTTAATTTGTTGATACTCAAACTTTTTTAGAACAATATTTGGACTTCTGTAAGTAAATTTATGTAAGGACAACTGCAGAGAAGCATATTTTAGAAGCAGAAAGAAGTGCAAAACCCTTTTCTAGGAGAATGGGATTATTTCTTACTGTTTCTCCGGTGGGAGAAAAAAAAATTGCCTGTATCCTTGTGTTTAAGAGTGGAGAATTTTCATGAAAATTCTGGAAAAGAAAAGCTAATTTATTGCCTGAAAACTACAATTCTCTTTAAAAAGTTTCTCTGTAGATCTGTGTCTTTAATCAGTGCTACATGGCTTCATTGTGTGAGGCAACTGTCCTGAATTATTTCTTGGGGCAAGGGATGGTAGGACAACCTGATCTCTTGAGGACAGAGGGCCAAATACTTCTCTCTTATACTGCTGAATTTACTATACACAAATACAGTAAATCACTTAAAGAGCACAACACTGATGGGTAGTTCTGGTCAACATTAGAGGGGAAATACAAGCTGCTGTGACTTTCTGTCTGATTTTCATTTCAGGCTGCCAAAGATGCTAGCTATCTTCTGACTTTGTTCCTCATCTGTCAGAGCTGCATGTACTCTCATGCTCTCTTTCTATACCTCTCCTTACGTGTTAATTTTTCACCAGCTTTGGGACACAGTCTATTTTACATCCTTGCCATGTGTTAGAAGATTAAATAAATGAGCTACACTTTATGCCAGATCTATTTTATCTATTTTCTCATCAATCATTATGCTGCTCCTTACCTAAAAGCATCCCTCATAGTTTATCAAAAATGGAGACTTTTATGGTAGGTTTCAGCGTGAGCCACCTTGTTTATATTTAGAATGTCTTCACTATGATTAGTCACACAGTCTGGACAGTTATGCAGAAAATGGTAGGAGTAAAATACACACCCAGCACTTTTAACATCAGTGTACAACCTTTACGGCTCTATGCAAGTGTGGCTATGAAATTTAGATCACTCCCAAACTAGTGTGCCATTTAGATATGTCATTAATCATACTTAAATATCTATTAAAACCCTCCAGATCGCTTCTGAATTCTCTGAGGTGTATCAATGGTTTTCATTAGGTAGTTACAGTATGTCCAATAAACAGTATCATGTAAATTCAAGGAAATGTCACTACTTATTAAAACAAAAACATGACAAAGAACCGTAAGTGAATTACATGAAGAGACATTCCAGGAGTCTGTCAATAGCTGAAAATCTAGGGATGAGTCAGGAGTACTAATCAGTTTTGGTCTCACACACTCTGTGCCCTGTCAGACACCTGGACTCCCCCTTGCACATAAAGAAGAAGAAGAAGCACAAATGTAACAGTCCACAGTGACTGAAGTACACTGTCATTTCAGTGCTCTTGTTAAAGCAGTATTACCTGTCTTAAGCATCCTGCTTTCTTGAGTTATTAGCTCTACTTTAATAACAGATCATTAGTAAGATAAATGACTTAAATTTGTCTGACTTAAATTTCTGTATTCTTGTCATCATCACTGGGGGGCTCCATTAGGGTCTTAGTGACAATAGAATAGTACTAGACAATAACTTGATTTTTACTGAGGAATTCAGGCACAAGAACTAAGCAGTTTACAAATATGTCAATATGAAGAACCTGTCTCATGACAACAAGACCACCTGCTCTTATCAAACGGTTTTGGCTGGAAAGTCATTTACTTTGAAGTCAAACCACTAAAGGTCTGTATAAGTTAAAATATCCAGAGTATCTTATCAAAAACCAGAAGGTGCCATTTCAGACTCATTTATCACATGGAAAAGTATTCCTCGATTGTCCTAATATTTATCAGTGAGCCTGACAAGTTTATACCTTTCTTCCATGGCTTTGTAAGGAATCATCAACCACCTACAATCTTACATATTTGTTTATTGCCAACTACTTTTTCTGGTAGATAAATCTCTTTAGGACTACTTATATGCTGACACCTAGTGGCTTTAAATCAAATGTTGTTTGTAGATAGGCAGTGATCTATTACTTCAAATCCTGTCCACTTCTTGGAAAAAGTGGTTTGAATGCTATATATTTATTTTTTCTTCCTTATTTTATTTTAAATGAATGGACACCTGTTTGAGTCAGAGTACTGAATTATGTGTTACATTACAGTTTATTGATATAAATTATGCCTACAATAAGGATGAAAACATTCAGATGTATTTTTTTTAAATCAGAATTGGAAAATGTGTTAATGTGCCTCAGCCTTTTTTTTCAGTCTATATTTTACTGTAGCAGAAAAGTCCTATTCAGTTGAGAGGACCTCTTCAAAAGAGCAGGTGTAATACTTCCCCATGCAGTAATCAATAATGTGCAACCATAAAGAAGTAACATTGTTCCTGTCTGAGGGAGACCACTTCCTTCCACTTAAGATGAAAGGAAAAGTACCATTTGACTCAGTGAATGGGGAAATGTTTTGGCTTGATGATGTCCCCAGAAAGAAATATTCACTTGAGCCTGTGGAAGTTTACAGCTTGTTTTTTTCCCCCAGTGTTTTTTATTTTTTTCACAGCTTTTCATTCTAAAAGCTAAAAGTATATAAGCTCCCTCAATTGCAATGAAGGTTTGCCATGGATAATAAAGTGAGAAGAAAACCAAAGCAAAAGAATGTTTTAAATAATTGCATGCAAGCGGACTCAGATAAGCAGTAGGGACAAGCAGCTTATATTTTTAGGGAGATTGTATTCTGGAAGTCTACTTGGTTTATTAGGTTGGTCTTACTGTTGGTTTAATGGCCAAAATAATTACTAGATACATGGAAAAAAACATAATAAAACATATTTATTAGTTAAGAATTGCAATATAATTGAGAAATATATAATATTTAAAGTGCTTTGCTAATACTGTCTTGTACTACAGAGAAACAAGATAATGATCACAATATTTGTAACTTTAGAAGTTTGTTTTCCTTAACTACCTCTTAAAGTCTTATGTAGATTATTTAATACTTCATTAGTTTTTTTTAGGGCAGTGTAAATATCCCCTGTTTTCTGTTTGTGTCTCAGTTTAAAAGAAGCTCAGCATGAATTATTTTATGATAATAATACAGACACAGTGTGTTCATTCTATATGAGCACTTTTCAATACTTGATTAAGACTCATAACAGGCAACTGGTCTTCTAAAACTGACTTACCCTCACAGACTCAACTGTTTTTCCCTGAAAACTGCAAACCTTTTATTTCAACTCTGTGCTAAGGCATTTCCAAAGGTTTAGTATCCAAATGAATGTTTAAGTTTGGTTGGCAGGTTGTTTTCTTTTTACTTTTTTTTGTATTTTAGGGGTTTTTCTCTTTAAGAAAATACATAATCTCAAGTCTGACTGGCTGGAGCTGCTGAGAGACATGAGTTTTTATTTCAGAAAAATAGAAGTTCATACCTTCACAATTTATCTCTTATTTCCATAATGAATTGCGCTGATATTGGACAACATTGTTTCAGTCACCGTTTTGCTTCTTTTTGACAGAACATTATGGAAATAGATGAATGGGTAGTTCTTTATTCTCTCATCAGTATCATGTTTGATCACAGAGAAAACACAGACTTTTTACCCATGTTATTCCAGTGATGAGCTGGTAGAAAGCAAACTCAAGAGCAGAAGCTAAACAAACAAACAAACAACAAACACCCCCCCGAAAAAGGATAATTTTCTTGAACGACAAATCATACAGTGATTTCAGTTGGAAGAGATCTTAAATATCATTTAGTTCCAGCCCCTCTGTCATGGGCAGGGACACTTTCCACTAGACCTTCCTCTAGGCATAATAAATAAATAAATTCACCTGGTATGCAAATACACAAGAAAAAATGGAAAAGAAGGTTTCTCAGAGCCCCATCCAACCTGGCCTTGAACACTTCCAGGGATGGGCCATCCACTACTTCTCTGAGCAACCTGTTCCAGTGCATCACCACCCCCACAGTAAATAATTTCTTCCTAAAACCTAATTTAAAATTACCCTCTTCCTGTTTAAAGCCATTCTCCCTTGTCCTATCACTTCATACCCTTGCAAAAAGTCTCACTTGTGGCAAAACAAAATTTCTTTCAAGGTTATACATTGTGGATTTCATAATAAAAATAGACAATATTTTATTATGTAGAATTAAAACCAGTTGAAATACATAGCAGCTTCCTCTGACTTACTGGAACTCATCCATTTTTGAGCTGAAATTACTGTATGAGTCATGCCTTTTTTCAAGATATTATTTTTTGAAGATACTTTCAATGTTTTGAAATCCAATAAAAAATCAGAATTTTAAAACAAAATCTCATTTTAGAATCTATATTGTTTCCTATACACACTTTCTTCTCTCAGAAGAGAACTATATTCCTTAAACATCTACTATATGGCATTTCTTTTCATAAAGACTTCTTTGAAAGAATTGATTTTATTTTAAGACTAAGTGTAGGAGAAAACTGTGGATATTTTGGATATTTTGGTTTTTTTCAATGAAAATAAAACTTTCTATATGCAAACATTTCACCTCAGTAATTTTCAGTCTAAGTGGGATAAATGAAAATCAGAAAATACACTAATCCACAGAAGAGGTTTTTTTAAATTCTCTCTTTCTTTTTTTATTTTCTGGAGTGACAATCATGGTCTTCAAAAGAAGAAAACAAATAAATAAGTCTCCTTTTCCTCCCCAAATCTGGTGATCATATAATATGCTTTTGTTCTAAAGAAGGTAGAGTTTGTGATACTCATCCAGACATTAGCTAGAGGAGCTATAATTTATAAGATGGACATTTCTTCCTTTTATACTTGTACCTTATCTCCTCCTTTTTCTTGTCTTCATTTCTTACTGTTCTTGCTTTGTCACTACAGCTTTTGAACCCAGCATTTATGCAAGCTTTTTTATGCCCATTATTATCCCTACCTTGCCCTAACTTTGCAAGTGATCACATTAAAAATGGATTTGTATTTTCTTCATAGAAAAAATATGTTATTTTAATATTCCTTGAGAATTTTTCATCTCCATCAGCACCTGTAAAACTTTCTCCTTTTGCGATACAGTAAAATCAATCAATTTTCCACTGAGCTAATGAATTTCTACTTGGTGTCTTTCATCATTGCTTTCCTCACCTCCTATGTCTAAAATTCCATCCTTAGGAATTGTCCTTTCCCTTTTAACTAAAAGAATGTTTTACTGTGATATATCAGTAAAAAAGTTGTATTTAAAATAATGGATCTGATTTTCTAACTTAGTCAGAGATTTTAAAGCAAAAAATTTTGTTTCCACAAGTTAAAAAAATTGTATCCTGTATTCTTCATCATTTTTGAGTCTACACTTTAAATATTAAGTAACTGATTAAGTAATTGTATGAGCTCTCTATATTGCACTTTATCTTTTTTTCTTCTTTTTTCTTTCTTTTTTTAAATTTTTGAACATCATATTTTCAGGTGTGCGATGGGATTGACTTAAGACAGTGACAGTGTCTCTTCTACCAGCACATTCCTTGAATGTTGTTCAGAATGTTTTCCTAACTTCAGTGGTTTCATAATTTTGTTTTACTAAATCTCTCCATCCCTAATGTGAGGGTAAGTGTGTTTATGTGTGTGTATATATATAATTACATGAGATAAATAGCCCCTCTTGTTCTATACTGCCCAAAATGTAGCTAGGGCAACCATTACCAAACCTTTCAAAGCCAAAATAAATTGTTTCCTTGGTAACAGGAGCCATGTAAAACCTCAGAGAACAACTGTCTTTTCTACTCAAATTTCATTCTTATTGATGCTAGAAAAATGGTTTTCTATTTCACAATCTGACTCAAAATAGGTGAATTGTGTTGGGGGAGTACAACTACATCTGAACACCCCAGGCAGACAAAAAAAGCCCTGGCAATTTTTCAAAGTATTTGACCCTTTTCTAGTTAATAGGGATTAGTATCTTACCAGCAGAGCATATAATATCATCAGACCTCTTAATAAAATCTTTGGCAGTCAGTAACATTATTTAAGCTTGAAAAATCCGTCTAGGTATAGTAGGAACTCACACAGCGTGAAATGACAGTGCATTACTGACACTGAAGCTCCATTGTCACCCTCAGGCTTCCTCATCAGCCAAAATTCATAATTCATAGAGCATAATAATATAAAGGGGCACTGTGTCTGAG
>VWZV01010916.1:597849-671386 GCA_013397155.1 Irena cyanogastra | reverse complement strand
TCCTGTATTCTTCATCATTTTTGAGTCTACACTTTAAATATTAAGTAACTGATTAAGTAATTGTATGAGCTCTCTATATTGCACTTTATCTTTTTTTCTTCTTTTTTCTTTCTTTTTTTAAATTTTTGAACATCATATTTTCAGGTGTGCGATGGGATTGACTTAAGACAGTGACAGTGTCTCTTCTACCAGCACATTCCTTGAATGTTGTTCAGAATGTTTTCCTAACTTCAGTGGTTTCATAATTTTGTTTTACTAAATCTCTCCATCCCTAATGTGAGGGTAAGTGTGTTTATGTGTGTGTATATATATAATTACATGAGATAAATAGCCCCTCTTGTTCTATACTGCCCAAAATGTAGCTAGGGCAACCATTACCAAACCTTTCAAAGCCAAAATAAATTGTTTCCTTGGTAACAGGAGCCATGTAAAACCTCAGAGAACAACTGTCTTTTCTACTCAAATTTCATTCTTATTGATGCTAGAAAAATGGTTTTCTATTTCACAATCTGACTCAAAATAGGTGAATTGTGTTGGGGGAGTACAACTACATCTGAACACCCCAGGCAGACAAAAAAAGCCCTGGCAATTTTTCAAAGTATTTGACCCTTTTCTAGTTAATAGGGATTAGTATCTTACCAGCAGAGCATATAATATCATCAGACCTCTTAATAAAATCTTTGGCAGTCAGTAACATTATTTAAGCTTGAAAAATCCGTCTAGGTATAGTAGGAACTCACACAGCGTGAAATGACAGTGCATTACTGACACTGAAGCTCCATTGTCACCCTCAGGCTTCCTCATCAGCCAAAATTCATAATTCATAGAGCATAATAATATAAAGGGGCACTGTGTCTGAGTGCTTGAGAAAATTATTGTCAACTTCTAGTTTATAAAGTCTTAAAATTATACATTGTCTTGATTGGTTGGACTCATTCAAAAACTAAGTTGTTTTTCTCCCTTTTTCTTCCTTCCCTGTTTTTAAACTTCTACTAATCTGCAATTGTGTTATGCCCAATAAAATCAAGGTTAACCATACAGTATTTATATATACTATACTGTCTCTGTGGTCCTATTCCTTGGCTCCTACTGTACCCCATCTTCTGTTTTTATTATTGTCCTTTGATGTGAAATATTTCCATTAAAAAGTTTGGAGTATAAAAGTAGTTCTATCAAGACAAAAATACATTTCTAAATAAATTTCCAAGGAATTTCCATTTCACATGTGAAGTAAAAATATCTCAATAAAGTTATTGATATTTTTTGTTGGAAACATCTTGCTTCAGCAAAGAAATATGTTTCCAGCTTTTTATATGTGCTGGATAAAAGCCAGAATAATTAGGTTTTATGGATTTTTCTGCAGACATCATCATTATTATTTGTTATTTGTTCAGCCAAGTCTACCATTTTACTAAATGCATTTCATTTATTATTGTGAAAGAAAAAAAATGAAATGTGTCATACACTTCATCCTAAGTCTGGAATACATAAGTTATTCCTTAAACAAATAAGGTGTTTTTCTGGCACAATCACTTTTTACTTATACTGACTTTAATTCTAATGGTTATGTTACAGATTTATAGACAGATGCCTTCTGTCCACAAGCAGGTAATTCTCGATAGCCAATGATGTTGAGGAAAGCACTAATTTTCCTGTTAGCAAGCATGTTATCCCTGTGGGCAGTTTTGGGACTGTATGACTTGTTAACTGGGGAGGTCAGACCTCAGCTTTCAAACAGTTTGTGCCTTGGTCATAGGCTTGAACCCAAAGCCTGTTAATTTCAAGTAAATATGAATTATACCAAATCAGTCCTGAGCTTTGATATTATGTACACAATTCATAACAATGTTACAATAGAGTTATCAAATAATGGTTAAACTGCTGGGTCTCTATAGATGTAAAAAATCTGTTTAGAATTGGATTTTGAGTATTACAGAAGGAGAGCAATTGAAATAGTTTTTTCCTCATGACCATTATGATGACAGATTGTCTTTATTTCTACCTTATGTGTTAGAGAGGTACTTGTAAGCTCTAGCTGAAGACTTTTTTATAAGAGTGATATTTCAGCATTAACAGATGTCTTCTCCCCTAAAAATTTACTCAACCCTTATCCTTCTGTTGGCATGGATGTGTTACACAGCCTGGGGAAAATTCATGATAGCCCTTGAACCTGAGAGAATTATTTCCATTAGAGATTAATTGCTTTAAAGAATTAATGTTTTTACATAGATAACATTCCTAGAAACCATTTTAAATTTTTGAGATCATTAAGCCATGAGATTCTTCATATTGCAACAGGCAAAATTAAAACTCTTCGATCAATATACAGGTCGAAAAAATTTTGGTGAAATTATGGAGAAAACGTCCATAAAGAAAATGTCAGTGAATTTACTTTTGGAGTATTTCTAGCTTGAGTTCAGACCAACTAATCCATTTGTCCATTTTTGGTATTGTTTAGATATCTGTCATCTTGTCCTCCAAAGCTCAAAGCAATAAAATACAAATACAGCAATCTCATTGAGAGAGCAGTGATGTCCTTCCCTGGGACATATTTCAGACTGGAATGTAACTACAAGGACCTGTTTGAATCTTTTTGAA
Organism: Irena cyanogastra; assembly: GCA_013397155.1. Taxonomy (NCBI): domain Eukaryota; kingdom Metazoa; phylum Chordata; class Aves; order Passeriformes; family Irenidae; genus Irena; species Irena cyanogastra. The sequence goes on along the minus strand of VWZV01010916.1, from coordinate 668,788 downwards.
GTGCATTCTTGAATTCCAGACATTTGACGGAAATGGTAGTTTTCCACATAGTGATTGTGCAGTAAATGCTAGATTTGTCTTCCGAGATGAGTGAGCTTGCGGGACTTTTTGCAGGTTTTCTCGGTTGTCAGTGGAGACAAATGTGTTTTATAAAAACAGACTATTAGGTCTTGCAAAATGTCCAAAATTTGCAACTTACTTTGTAGTTTAATTTCAGACAATCAGAAGTAAGTATCAAAAAGAAAATGAGATACAAAATTGAATTAAACTGAAAATGGAGAACTTAAAAAAAACGGTTTAACTTTTATGGAAAGGTTATTCAGAAGCTAAATTAATGCCCAGCTTTTGTAAGAGCAGGTTAGTATTCATTTTTGATGTGCAGAAGTAGACTGACTCACCTAAGAATGCATGTCTATTTATTGAAGTATTCAATAGTATTCAGGTAACAAAACAAAGCATACTAAGCAAATGAATGTCATTGCTGTGTTCCCCTGGAGTCTTTTTCTAGTCATGATTTTCTTCTTAAGGACCACTCACATTTTGTGGAAAAGGGATGTAAAAATGTTCTTTCAAACTTCACTGGATCTTGATTCATGTATTTGTAATTTGTATGATTAATAAGTTGAACTTTTGAACTTTTTATTTTGAGGGATATCCTGAATGACATATATATTCTACTAAAATAATAGAAAGTACTTAGCATATACATTGAGATAACTAGGAAAGGAAGAGATGTGTGTTGTTATATCCCATCATGAAACCAGGACAAGTTCAGGGCTCCTATCCCAAGAAACATTCCTGAGTCTCTCTTCATAGACACAACCAGGGAAAGAACAGCTTCTCAAGAAATGATTTAGAGCATCTAATTTGGTCCCTTGCAAATTGTCTTTTGGCAATTGTCTCTTCACTAAATGCCTGCAAAGGTTTGGAAACTATCTTGTTATTTTAAGTGTATGAGTTATTTTGCCTAAGGCTGAATAGAAAATATGGCACTGGGAACAAGGCTGACCATGCAGACCTAAAATAGTTCATCTAGAGTTCCTTGTGCCCGGTATCCTGAGTGTCTTTGTTGTTATGTGAACTAGAGTTTATCAGACAAATTTTCCACAGATCACGTGAACTTATTTTGGTTGGAGCATGTTAAAACACAGAAGGCTGCAACAGTTCACACACATGGCATCTGGGGCTTGGATGTATTATTATTATTATTATTATTATTATTATTATTATTATTATTACTACTACTACTACTACTACATTGCAGTTCATCAGTAAAACCAAAGATAAAATAATGAAAATTATTGTCCTTTATGATTTTTGTAACATCTTTGCATAACTATAAAGACTTAACACATAAACTAAAGCTTTGGCCAAGTTGAAAATTTTGAGTTACCAGAAATTAGAATTGAGTGCATATAAATCAGAATTTTGTATATTCTGAAAAAAAAACCATAAAAAGAGGTTCAAAATACAACTTCCTTTCAATTCTATACCTTTCATAAATGATGCATTTCCTGTGCTGTCTTACAGAAGTTGCCATGCCTTTTTGTGAGTTGAAAGTAGGAACCTCGTTGTGATATTGTTTACAAAGAATAAGACACTTGATGCTTTTGTTCCAAAGCAGATTTTTTCAGTCTGCTATGCTGATACCTTCAGCAGCACTTGACATATGTTCAGAGAAAATACTTGGTGACAGGGAAGTCTGGCTCTGAGTATCAGAAACAGACACAACTGTGTTTCTAGTTACTGAAAAATATAAAGGTTCTTACCTTGCAGTTTATGGTCTGCTGTCATGCAATAATTCTTTACTGACAGAAACACAATTCTCTGTAGATCCTTCCTCACCCTCTGCAGATGTCAGGTTCTTCAATTCTGTCTTTTTTCCAGTTTTCCTCCCTGCCTGCTTTTTTTTAACTTCTGAATGTAATCACAGATGTAAAACACTATGACATTAACAATCTAATAGATTCAAAACTGTCATCACTGTGCCCAAGCATCCAGTTGCAGACTCTCTTTATTATCCATTTTATTATTTTCACAATCAAGATATTTTATTTTCTCTGCTAGAAATAGCATTATTTAAAATCAATTAACGTTCAATATTTTCATACAATACCTTACACAATGTGTATATGCACCAACATCAAAGTGATGTAAGGAATGTTCTAGGAGGAATAGAAGTGTCAAACAATGCCAAAAGAAAACAGTCATGATGCCAAAACTTTTCAGGTTCCTAATGTTCATAGGGACCTCCGTGATCAACACCAAAATAAAACATCTCACAGGAAAAATATGCAAACCATTATTTCTTAGATAAAGCAAGAATAAGAGCAACACCACTGGCATGCTACAACAAAAGATTGTATAGCTGAAATATCCCTTTTACTGATAATCTGATCAATGTTTTCCATGAAAGGTGCTTTAAGATGTACAAATTAGGAGTCAAAGTCTATTGTGAAATGATTTTTAATAGGGAGAGCTGCAAATAAAGAACAAGTGGCTGGCTGTATTAAGTACGTTATGAAGTAGACATTTATATAATCATAGAATCACAAAAAGTTTTGGTTTGGAAGTGACCTTAAAGATTATCTAGATCTAATCCCTCTGCCATGGGCAGGGATGCTTTCCACTGGATCAGGTTGCTGAGAGCACTATCTAACCTGGGCTTGAACACATCCAGGGATGGGGCATCCACAGGGCTCTCTGGGCAATCTGTTCCAATGCACCACCACCCTCATAATTAAGAATTTCTTTCTTGTATCTTACCTAAAACTACTCTCTTTCAGTTTAAAGCCTTGTCCTGTTACAACATGCCCTATTGAAAAGTCCCTCTCCGTCTTTCTTGTAGCCTCCTTTAGGTATTGGAGAGTGCTGTAAGGTCTCTCCAGAGACTTCTCTTCTTCAGGATGAACAATCCCAACTTTCTCAGTGTGTCTTCACAGGAGAGGTGCTCCATCCTTCTGATCATCTTAATGACTCTCCCCTGGACTCATTCCAACAGGTGCACATTTGTTCTGTCTTGGGGGCCCAGAGTTGTACTCAGTATCCCAGGCAGGGTCTCACAAAAGTGTAGTACAGCAGTAGACTTAGACCTGCTGGTCATCCTTCTTTTGATGCAGCCCAGGATACAGTTGGCTTTCTGGGATGCTCAGACAGGTCATGTCAAGCTTCTCCTCTACCAACAGCCCCAAGTCCTTCTTCTCAGGGCTGCTCTTGATCCCATCTCCATCCAGACTCAATTTGTGCTTGAGATTGCCCTGACCAATATGCAGGACCTTACACTTTATCTTGTGGAACTTCACAAAGTTTGCATGGGTCCATCTCTCAAGCCTGTCAAGGTCTCTCAGGATAGCATCCCTTCCATTCAGTATGTCAACTACCCCACACAGTTTGGTGTAATAAGCAAACTTAGTTATTTAATTTTGATTCTTGAATGCAATGGCTATCCTGGGACTAACTAAATATGGAGAAAATTGATGGGACAAAATCTCAAGTCAATATCCAAGAAGAGAGAAAAATTATTCCTGAACAGTGATCTGTCTAGATTGACATCTAGAAGGAAATGAAAAGATGAACCTGTGCAGTTAGAATAATCTATTTAATCAGATAGAAAAAGTGATAAGCCACTCTATTCAGGGATCTGAGCAGGAGAAGTTTAAAAAAAATCTACTTAAAAATGCATTGTAAGTTTTCAGTAGGACTATTTAAAAACAACAAGTATAGGATTCAGAATCTAGTATTCCTGAAAATTCAAAACAATTTTGAGTCTAAATCTTAATTTTTTGTGTCTCACATACATCTGAATATTCATTATTTCTTTAAAAAAAAGTTAAATAAATCTGAATCAGATTTATAAATCTGATAAATCTGTATCAGATTATTTTTCAAACCCTGTTAATTACCACTTGGCCTTAACTCTAATTAAAATAATGCTTCAGAGAAACAAATCAAACATACCTCTTCTTAAAGAAATTATATCAACTAAAACATCAGATACACTATACATTTAAATTAGATTTTCTAAATTAATGCTTCAAGTATCACAGTTTTTGGAATGCCTTTTCTTGGTAAGTAATGTGCTCGAAAACCCTGAGGTAACATCCACCAAACTGAAATGTGAGGAGGCTGGGAGCAGGTGAATTGCAGAGCATCATTCTGTGATAAAAATCTCAAACCTCAGGAACTCCATTGGAGACACATCTGTTGTTTTTGTAAAATATGCATCATTACTAATATTTGCTTAAATTTTCTGTATGAAACCCATCACAAAACAAAACAAATTTACAGGTAGTCCTACAAACTGCATTTAAAATACAGAGAACATGGAAAAGTGCCTTTTCTTCCCCCATTTGAAGTCCTTTTCTAACAGTCTTGTAGCTTAAATCAAACTGAGGACAGACTTTATCATAAGTGCATATTCTCACAACATCTTCCAGTGAATGGCCATTTTAATTAGCAGAAGGCAAAACAAGACTTTGCTCTCTTGTTGCACTATAGGATTGGGTGGGGGTGACTTTGAACTCTTTTCAGCTTGCTTGTCCCGTGACCATTTTGAAGTGGCAGATCTGTAAAAGTTGACTGAGTTTTCCTACACAGGGATTGCACTTCTTTGCATGTGTAAAGTTTGCTGCTCATTGATCTGTGCTCCTTAGGCCTCATGGCAACATGTCCACAGCATCAATCCAATTCCAAGCAGCTGAGACTGGTCACTTAGACAAATCTCTGCAATATATTGTTACTTACAAAAGCCCATATGTTGTTCAGTTAAGAAGAAATGCAACTCTTAGTGAACAGAAAGTTATTAGCTCTTACCTGTCTGCTTTGAAAAAACTTTTCTATTCCTGAACTGTCTCTCAGAATATATAACAAAATGCAGTACTGGTTAATTATAGCTTCTCAAAATTAATAACCCTACTGACAATGAGCTCATTTTCTTGTTTGCTGTGGAAATGGAACAATTCACCCACAAACATTTACCTCATGGAAAATACTTGCTGAATTATGACTGCACCTTTTTCCTGAAATATTTCCACTTATTTCAGTGGAATATCCCCAGGATTTTTCCCTGAACATTCAATTCACCTGTCTGAAGTCTGTGTTGAATTTGCAATCCTGTTTATATTTTGAAAAAGTCTCAGAGCAACAAATACTGAAAGACTAGGGGTTTGTGTCTGTACATGCCACAGAATAAAAAAAGAAAATGCCATCTTTTAATTAGCGAGAAGTGACAGGTTTTTTGATTCTAATCTTTATAAATCAACTGACTTGAAAACTATGTTAAAGAAGTCCCCTCAAAATCCCAAATATTCTTGGCATTCATGTTTTTCCGAGAGAAAAATAAATCCAGAGATTTTATGTAAGGGGGTTTTCCATTTAGCTTTCAGAAGATTCCTTTGCTCCTCTGGATAACAATGTGTTTTGCAAGTCTTGGTTTCCACTTAAAACAAACAATAGCTTTCCCTTGAGGACTGAGGGGAAAAAGAAGAATAATGAAATTTAGAAAATATACATTTCTGCATCTTGGTGAATTTAATCCAAATGTGATTTGAGGTCTGTTTATTATTACTTCCAACACACTTGTTTTTCTGTCTAAATACAAAAACCCAGCATAATTTAGGACTCTAATGTATTCCAAAGCATATGAGATATTTTTTTCCAAATGCCAGCAGCTTTCAATTCTACAGCTTTGTAGGACAAATTATTTTTCTTTATTTTTCAATAAATAAAGATAAATTATTTGTAAGACAAATTATTTTTCTTTATTTTTCAAATGCAGTCCCAGCAACTGTCCTTTCATAAAGAACTAAAGTGTTATCAGGTTCACAATAAAACTTGAAAGACCTCCAAAAACTTGTATTATTTTTTTTTTCATTTATAAAAGATGTCTTGCTTTTTGCATTGAGATTTTATTTGCACAGAGACATGTCTGAAACTGGCTCAGTTCCTTCACCTAAGCATTTAAATGGAAGTGCAAACTCATGAAGCAGGAAGAGGGAGATTGAGACTTTTTAGCTTTGAAAAGAGGAGGTTCAGGGGAATAGCATCAATGTCTAGAAGTACCTGAAGGCAGAGTGTGAAGAAAAGGGATCTGGTTCTTCTCAGTGGTGCCTAGTGGCAGGACCAGAGGTAATGGGCACAAACTGAAATGCAGGTGGTTCCCTCTGAACAGCAGGACATGCTTTTTTCCTGTGAGGATGACTGAGCACTGGCAAGGCCTCCCAAAGAAGTTGTAGAGTCTCCATACTTGCAGACATTCAAAAGCTATTTGGATATGGCCCTGGACAACCTGCTCTATGTGGCTCTCCTTGAACAGGGTGGTTGGTCCACACAACCTCCAGAAGAGGTAAACAGCTCTTTAGGTAATTGTGAACCTGAAATCACAGCACCACAGGGCTGATCTAGGGCATCCAAGAGGAGTGTGTATCTGACATTTCAGAGCTTCTAGCTGAAATTGCAGTGGCAAATATGTATTTTAAATTACAGAAGTCTCTTTAGAAGTCTCTAAAGTAAATTATGTTATCTCTAACTGAAGGAAACTTTACAATGTGCAGAATGAACAGATTCAAACCCCAAGAGGAGCCTAAATTTCAGAAAATACATTATCTGGCAGCAGGGAAAGGCTAGGAGCTCAGAACAAATATAATCAGGATCTGCTGAGTCTAGAAAGGGCAAACAAGTAACACCAACATTTTTCTTTTCAGTCTCCTTAACTTTACCTAACTTATGTTCCCCAGTGCTCAGTGGTCACGGAATAGATACGAACTCCTGGTGATGCTTGTTACACCTGGAAAGAATGACGGAGTAAAGAGAGCCACATCAGATATATCAACTGAAAAGCTAGGCTCTACTGGTATTTGAAAATATTACCCAAAAATAATGCCTCCTCAAAAGCCTACCTGTTACTCTTTCACTGGATTCCAACTTTATTTGCCAAACCTCACAGCAAATAGTGGCTTAGGAAAATAGCCACCAGAACCTTCAGACTTACTAGCTTCTGCATAACAAATGTTATGCCGCTGCCTAAAACTTAAAATATTGTTTGAATAACTAACAATATTGCTCTCCCCAGTACATTCTAATTTAATTTTTGAGTCAATTTTAAACACTATGTCTTGATTTGCATTGGGGTAGGCAGGCTTCTAAGGTGATTATTTTGCCCAATCTCATTTTGAAAGGAATCATGCTGACTGTCTGGCTTTTCATCTGTCTCAAACCTTTACCAAAAGGATAAGGTAAAGTGAAATAATTTGAAATTATTCAGACAAGACAGGTTGCCTGCTTACTTGCACTTTGGGTTTTTTAATGCTAAATTTTGTGCTGATTACTGTACAAGCTTGCTAAGGAAGAAGATCTACAGGCCAAACAAGTCCTTCATTACAATTATAGCAATTATTTATAGATTCGTTTTTCAGAGTGTTCTAATGGCTAAAACAAGCTTTCAGAACCTGACCCAGTGTGTGAAGTAGTCAAGCACCTTTTTTCTTCTCTCTACCAGTGAAATCAGTGTGAATCTCAGGTGTCTGGCACTCTTCAAGATGAAGAGTATACCTTGTCAAACTGAAGACTTGAGGCCATCCCAGTGGTGCATCAATCACAAGATATCCCTGGTGTTTAGCAAACCTCAGATTAAAGGTGTGAATGGTTATTACATCTGTGGTAAAGACCTGACTGAGTGCACCTACAGTGGTTACACTTTATGAACCTTTTTAACTTGAGAATAATGTTAAAGTGTTGGCAGCATATGAAAACCTACAATGTCATCAGCACTTTGTCTGTTCTTATGTGCCAGAAAGTTAAAATCTCATTACAGTCTATCATCTGGTGCTACATGCACTCTGAAATATTGCCTCAATACTAGAATAAGAGGGAAGTAAGATCAAGGAATTCGGTGCTGATTCTTGGGAAGATAGATGCAGTTTGTGTAGTAATTAACTGCATCTTCTGGGGTCTGAGTCTGAACAGTGATTCAACATATTCAAATTTGATAAACTTTTCATAACTTTCCTTTATTTGTTTTGGGTGGGATTCCTGGAAGAGACCCGTGGGACACCAGCAATCTGGGAAATATTCCATGGGAGCAGCATGCTTGGAAAGATATTGGAAAGAATCTGGATGCATATGTAACAATGTAAATGTACTTCTACCTTATTTTGCATCTTTCTTACACACACACAGGCATATACTGCTACCAAGACTGTATCATTCTTCATTTCTTCAAACTGAACAGCTGAAATCTGCAGAATCATCTGTAATATTTTCTTATTTCCCTCATTCTTTTCTCCTGACTCCATGAAAAATTTTCTATTACCTGTTTTGTTCTGAGCTTGCTAGGAGTCAGCCACTCTTCATTATCCTGTGTGTGCTCAGCCCAGCGTTATAAGAACAGTGCTCTTAAAATCACAGACTACAGAGAGAGGGGGTTTAGAAATGTTAAATTCAAATAGTTCTTGATGTTTCTACATTAGAATTTTTTATTTCTTGACTATTGACATTTCACTAATAGCATATGGAAGTTTATTTATGACAGAATCTGAGTTATTAAAGAAAGATGTTGTAAGTTAGAGATGCTTGGAAACAAGAGTTTATTGCCAAGTGGTTTTTCTCATAAATGAACATCTGGTATCAAAAAGGCAAAGTGCAAATGAGTGAGAGGATCATCGTAATTCAATGAGTTTAAGGTTTGACATCTCCAATGGTATGCTATGACAGACCTTGCTGTTCAAAAGAAAAATTAGGAATAATAATGCCCCAGGTGCAAATGCCTGGCAGTTCATATTTGCATGAATCCCACACAATGAAATATCTTAACAGGCAATATTTTATTAAAGTAAAACTACTACCAGCAGAGGCAGGATTAAATTTTTGTTTTAATCTACTTCTACAGTGACAGTTAAATAAACGGTTTATTTTATTTCAGAATAAAATGAATTGCTTCAATGAACTGCTGGAAGCTGCAGCCTGTGCAAATCATTGCTGGATTTGGAATCTGATGGCAGTCACTTCCTGCTCCAAGCTGAGACAGCTGTTACACTTGAAAAGGTGTTTACTATTGTATCTGCAGTCCTCTCACACTTTCAGTGGGGCAGGAGTTTAGACTAAAATCTCTGGCATCCTACTAATATCTGATCTCTTGTACTGAAGTGCCGTATACAAAGCACCACGAAAGCAACGGAAGACATTCAACTTGACTCCATAACTTCAAAGTATTGGAAATACATTTCATATGAAAATGACTTGGATTTGGGACATGAGGATTGACATGGCATAGAAGGCCAGAAGAAAAGGGGCTGATGTGTACATCTCAAACACCAATAGGTGGATAGCCACCAAGCCAGCCAAGGTTTGTTGCTGAGACCACACTGTGAGAAAGAACAGAATGTGGCTGAAGAGGGGGCCTACACAGAGATAGGGCAGTATTTTCTGGGACAAACACCCTTGTCCTGGAGATAAGCACTACACAGTACAGCACAAGTTCGGGAATGAGGTCAAGAAGCAGCCAAGGACTATTCACCAAAGGCTGACCCAGTAGAGGGGGATCAAGACCATCAAAAACCCCTGAAGCCCTCAACCCATTACAGAAAAGTTTAGAGGAACAAATTGTGCATGATAACTAATTTGCATAGAAAATGAAAAACTTAGGTCCAGGACTGGTAAAGCTTATCTACAAAAAGGTACCCTCAGGAAACTTGGGCAGAGGCCCCAGGACCTCATACACCCCACCATCTGAATCAACACTGCAGCCAGGAGTGGTGATCTTATTTTCTTCATTTCTTCCTCTCTGCCTCTTTTTAATGACTCTCTTTCACCCTATTTCTTATTCCAAATCTGCTGTAATTTAGTTTATACTACAGGGTAAGAGACTAACTTATACCAATTTCCATGTCAACTGTATAATTTCCTAACAAAACCTTGTAAGTTTTTGTAGACTTTTGCCATTCCTTTTTGACCACAGGTATCTACATATCTTGGGTGCTGCTTCCCTTAAGTGTGGGGCACCATATCTGCCTGGTCTGCCTCATTCACTTCAAGCTTAAAATAGGATCTTCTGAAGTCCAGATAAAAGTTGTTCTACTTTGTCAGCAAGCTGACTTTATTTCATGTTTTCTATTTTTATTTTTAGCTCAGATATACATACTCTGAAATATTTTTCTTTGTTCTTATGTACTTATGAAAATTCACAAGTTGATTTGTTTTCTCCCTTCTTCTTCTACAAAATGTTGAGCCAGAAGAAATGTATATTTTGTCATAGACATCCAGTTTAATATTTCTGAAAAGAAATTGCTAGTTAAAATATTCACTATCAAGACTCTGAGCTGTTAGAATGCAATAATCCTCCTGAGAGGCAAGAAATGAAAGGAAAATACTGCTTGTCCCACCACAGCATATTTAATAACTGTTTCTAAGTTTACAACTCCTTCCTCAGTAGAGTTCTGAGTTACTTATTTGCTTAATAGCTGAAAATTGTGTAGTTGGCTGGTAGGATCTAAGAAGCAGTCATGATACTAGAAAGTCTTTGTTGCCTCATTTGGCAAGCTGATGTGAATAATAGTTTTCTCATAAAAAGATTAGAGATGTTAACTTAGTGACCGAAGATCAAGTGCCAACTCAAAAAATACTAGACAAAAAATAGTTAAATTAATCTTGTAAACTTAGGGAAAATAGTACACTGTTAGTTCTAGAAGAATAAACCACATCACTGTGTCTCCCTGTGTCTGTCAATGGGGAGAGATAATGGAATCTGAAAATACTCCAAAGACCTCCTGGGCTGAAAGATTAACAGCCAGATTTTGGAGTCACTACTTTTCTGCCTGGATTCTTCTCTTTCCCAAAATTTCTATTCCCATATTACACCTGCAGATAAGGTCTGAGCACTCCACTGGAAGCCACAATATTTTGCTGATAGCAGGCATCTAAAAAGCCAAAAAGAATTGATGGAAAACAGAAGAAAATTGCCATCCCTACCTCTTTCTGCTTTGTCTTCAGTGAAAACATTCCATACTTTCAAATGTCTACAGTGTGATTTGACTTAATAAAATTTATAGAAATATTCCCTGGGTTTTCAATCTAAACTGGGTCATATTAAAACTGGCAGACTGTAAACAGGCAAGAATTGTGTCTGTAATCCTAGTTTTGCAGTAGTGAATCCAGGCACAGACTTTTACTATTCAAAATTATTACCACCAGTTTTTACACCCATAAACTAGATTTATGAGGCATTTTTCCAAATGGTAAAAGTCCAACTTCTACTTTAAACATGCTGCTGCTTTTAATTTTCTGTTGCAATGGTTAATTATACATAAAATGTTTTCCATGCATTCATATTAAGTTATAAATGTAGGATGAATAGAGGAGAAATAGAAAATTAAACAAGTCATATTAAATGCTGCCTAAATAATGTTTAATGTTGCACAGCTTATATTCCATCCACAAAGAACACAACTGATGGACTTGCATTATTATTTATTTTGTAGACAAAGAAGAAAGTCTTCTATTAGTAATATGGCTAAATGTAGGCCTCTTGAGTTTCACGGAACAGGAATAAGAAGTGGCAAGGCTGCACATGACCCTTCATCTTATGCCTCTGTATATTGTTCACTGAAGACCAAGAGTAATCAGAAAATATTTTCTATCCAGTGTCAATTTAATGACTGGACACGTAGATGTCAGGATATTTAGCTTTAGTGGACTTTAAGGTCAACAAGCTTCAGAAAAGAGTGGCTTGATTATTTTAAAGATAGGGAGACATCAGGCTGTTCTATGGTTGTGCCTTCTTTTTTTTTTAAATGAGCACAGGAAGGGTGCCTATACTTAGACAACGAGTTCATTCTTGCATTCTTGCTGCAAATGGTACATCATAAGACTGATTTAATCCATTGCAAGAATGAACGCTAAGCACAGTTGAAAACTTTGACAATCTCAGTAAATCTCAGCAGCAGATACCTTTTGCTATAATTTTAGATATAGTGTTAAGAGTTATTTATAACATTAATTATGTCTATCCTGATACTTCTGGAACCCATTGATTTTTTCCTGACCAACTACTTAATACTAAGGGCAGCCAAGTAAGCAAAGAAGAGATAGATTGTGAAATTCCACTTACACTTGCAACCCTTTGGCAGTGAAATGTTTCAGACATTTCTCACATGAAAGTGTGAGACTATATACAGATATGCTATGGTGAATGTATATGCTTGACTTTTCTGGCCTTGAAGGTCCTTTAAGACCTTCACAGTACTTTGCTTCACCAGGATGATTAAGGAAGAAAAAAGAACGCCAACACATACCCATTTACCATAAATCTCTTAATGAGTTATAAATAATCTCAGCTCAAGATACTATAAAGGACTACTTAGCATTTTGCTTATGATTTTACATAATTCATCTAAATATAGTCAATTGCAGAGCAGATTTATTTTTGTTGTGGGTGACATTTTCAGATGGTAGCTTGATCACTTTGTTTCATAATGATATCCCACATGTCTATTTTGGTGTATCTGTAGAACTTGAAACAAGCTACCTTTTCTATTCTTATATTTCAAAGCCTCTGGTATCTATTCCATTTCTGACTCTATAATGATATTGTATGTTTAGATACATATATATATATATATATATATAGCAAATGCATATACAGAACATTATTAGCTCGGTCCTTATGTAAAATAGCTTTTCAGGGTTAACAACATCAGTATTCAGATGGGCTAATCTTTCAACCACGTGGGCAGACGATCTCTTTTCATACCCTTACAGCACTGCATTCAAAGCTGAAGTGACCGAAGTATATGATCATGTCCTAAACATAATTTTGTTCATGCAGGTCCACTCTTACTCAGCAAATCTTTTAAGGCTGTCATTAAAGTTACTGTGTGTTACTGGACTGAGACCTTTAGCAGCAGATGATATTAAGTTTGTACTTCCTAAGAGTTCTGCCACTACAGAGACTGATTCACTAAAAGAGAAGTAATTCCCTGACTCAGAGAAGAGATGGAGGATGTGTCACCATAACTGATTTTTAAGGTCAAGGAAAATAATTGTGATTACTTTCCTCCCAATTATTTTGAGTCTCAGCTGAACATTTATTGGATAATATTCAAAAGATGTTTCATAACTGTTGCCACAAAACTGAGTTGAAGGGATTATTCAGTAAAGGACACTAGATGCTCCTTACGAGATCATCTCTTGGTGTTACTTAAAGGACATAGTAAGGTATATTGTATCTCAGTTTAGTAAAGACATATATATCTTAATTTATTACCTGAAAATGCCAATATTAAATTCTTTGATATAATTTCTTAAAGGCCTGAGGCATATGTAGCAGCACTGTCTCTCATCTCTCACCCCCTTTTTTTATTTCAGACTAAACACTTGGACCCACTAGCCACTTTCGAGAAAATTTAAATAAAACCTACAAGTCTCAATATATACTTTATGAAAATAGGCAGATAGAGCAAAGAGAGACTCTCTAACATCCCAGTGACAGAAATTCTGCAGGACTCTGGTTCTTACCAGACATCAGAACATTCACAGAGCTGTTCATCGTAACTAAACCTAGTTGCCTCTGAACTTTTCCATTATTTTTTGCTGTTCATGAGAGATATTTCTTCACAGTACCAGGGCTGTTTCTGTTGCACGTCTGAGATTCTTACAGGTAAAACTATTTAAAAATTGCAGCCAGTGTGTTGGGCCATATCACACAAAGTGCCATGCCAAGCCACTTCCACTGATGGATTCTTGTTGAACCACATATTTTGTTTATCCTTGTATTAAGATCTTTGCTCCTTGGGGTTCATCTTTCTATCATAGGCATAGTAGGCATATCCTCTCTAAACACTGTCACAGTATAAAAGGTATAAATCATTTTTTGAGTGTCTGTAAGTGCACAGCTATTAGTCTAAAAACAGAAACGTATTAAAGCTTCATTAAGAAAATCAAGTCAAATATTCCACTGGAAGAGTACTCTATAATAAAATCATACTAATCCTTTCCGATGGCATCACTGCTGGCAAAGGTTATGTCGCTTGTCTTATTCACACCAGTTCTACTGTGTTACATGTTACAGAAGTAATGTCTTTTCAGTAAATAGGTCTGCACTGTGAAAAGTTAGAGATGCATTCAAGGACAGGATCAGGAATTAAATTTTTTTTCCTCCCATTATCTATCATATGTACTGCATATAAACATATAAATAAATTACACAGAAATTAACACAAAAGGAGCTAATTCTGTTCTCAGAATTTTGTCTGATGAATGACGGAAGAAAAGGCTGGTAGGGGGAGGAAGAGAGAGAAAAATATTTCCAGAAAAAGTTAAGCTAAAATGACTGATTTTTTCCCCATAACGAATTTTTGCCAAGCCATCCTTTACCTAATGTTTTGATGCCTCTTCTTATATGCTTTACATATTTTGCTGGGTAAAATTAGTCATTTGTTGTAGACTGTTTGGTTGCACCCCTGTTCTGACTGGGCAGCTTACAGCTAATTCACAGTACAGCTTTCCAAAGTGACCAGATTTAGACACTGAATTCTACTTGCCTTCTCCAGCCTGCAAAATTAATTTAGGCCTCTACATTTCACTCAGCTGTCAGTTTTCATAAGCAGAACATGGGCTTCACATTTCTCTGTCTCCACATTTTTCTGTCAAATCCTCTTGAGATCAAGCAATGCGTTCAAAAGTACCTGTCATCCGTGACAGATGAAGACAGGGCACAGTCACCTAAGTCTTATTTCATACAGAAACTGAACTTCAAGAAAGAACACATTAGCTGAAACAGAAATATTTGGTGTTCCACTTTTGCAAAGTGAATGTACTTGTCAGTGCTATGATGCTATATATATGACCAATCATGTAAACTATAAGGTCACATAGGGTTGAATTGCACTTGCAAAGAACACTGTGATGAGAGAATGAAACTACATTATGGAATAATTACTGAATACTCCAAGCAGTAAACAAAGCTTTTTAGCACTGGGGAATAATAAATAACTGCATTTTGCATCTGAATATAATCCCTCTTACATCAATAGGAGATCTTTCCTCTTTTAAATAGAGACAGAAATAGTCTTGGACAATAATTTTACTGATATCAACAGTAACTATTATTATCAATAATATTTTTTGTTAGCAATTATTATTGCTTATGATCAATTTAGATGGAGTTTTGTTAGAATTCTCATCTGTCATGAGGCTTTGTCAAAAATAACAATTTTTTCGACATTTTTAAACTTAACATGTCACTGCTCTGTGTCAAAATCAAATACAACTTAACAGGGAAAACTTTATGTTGCATAATACATTGGTTTATGTTTCTAAGACACTATCATTATTTAGTAGAGGGAGAAAGCCTATGTACTTGAAGTGTGTAACTCGTACAGCTATCCACTGGGCAGAATAGAAACACCTATGTGAACACAGATGTCATTTCTGTGTGAATTTTGCATCTTAGATATATTGTAGAGCTTTTAATAACAAAACCATAATTCAAACAACATGAGAGAAGATTAAACTGTGACTCAAAGTTGGTGGAGCTGTTCTCATTCTTCTTCATGAAGCCATGTTGGGAATAGAGATGTTGCCAGCAGCGTTATATCCTCAGTCTCATACAGGGAATTTTGGTCAGAGTTTGCAGGTAGGACCATAATTGTATTTGAGAAAAAATACAAAAAACCAGTCATCTTCTGTCTGATAAATGTTTCACACTTGTAATCTCTTCTTCTGACTCTAGCTTGCCACCCTGATCCTGGGTGTTAACTTTTGACACTGGAGTTTCTTCCCACTCCTAGTTCCTGACCTTATTCATTAGGTGAGACCATCTAATCCTTGTCCTCCTTATGTCTGCTCTAACCACTAAAATTTCTGCAATCCTCAACATGGTATTGTGAGATTTCTGTGGTGTAATTTTATGATGAAAACCTAATTTCAGGTTAAAATTAAAACCAGAGTTTAATATTTTTTTTTTGTATTCTAAAATTATACAATTGTGCTGGCTGAAGTGTGATTCAAAATGGATTTGGTGAATAAACTAATAAGAAATACTAGAGATATTTAAATCTAAATACTAACATCTATTAGTCTTGTTTAGATATTTCTCAGCACCTGTTCACCACAGGGGGAAAGACTTCTGAAATTTTGAAGACAATTATAAAGCAAAAGTTTCATTTTTATTCTGACTAGGTCATAAAATAATGTTTGATCAAGTGGTTTCACCTGATGAAAGATACCTTTCAGTAGTGCGGGTATTAACTATCTTTGCTCCAATTTTATCATCTTTCTGAGAAGGGATTCATGCCAGAAAATATTAATAAAATAAGGCTTATCAGGAGTATCTTTTGGGCCATTTGTCATTTCAGTCCCTAGCTTAGGGGAATCTCAGTGACAGAGAGTGGGGAGGGGAGGAATGTCTTGTGTTGCCCATAAATGCTACTACAGGTGACTAAATTTATTACTAGAACTAAGGTTTTGTATTAAAAGATAGCTTTACATTTGAAGTTGTGAAAAAAGGTGCTCTTAACCTTCTTTCTTTTCATCACTTGCCCTTTGCAAGGAAGGAATTAAATGGGATTTAACCTGAATGATCAAGTCAAAAATGGCCAAATCATGGAAAGAGGGTGCCTTACGAGTTGTAGAATACCACATGCCTAATTAGTAAGGTGGTAGTGGCTGTAAGCACACTCTTCTGTCCCTGAATGTGCATGGGGTGCCTGAATAGACTGCTTTATATATGTAGGGGGCAGATTTGTGGAGAGTTTCTTGCAAGTGGAAGAATTGTGTATTTTTAAATTATTTTTCTGTTACCTTTCTTCCTTTCAAGTGGCTTTGTGACAGTAAATAAGAAAGATCTGCATAGAAACTATAGTAATTTGTCCTCTTAAATCATATTTGAAAAGAATGAGATTTGGGCATCTAAATCTAATACGTGTTACAAAGCGGTGTGCAGCTGTTCTTAAATCCCTCTTGTTTCCAGATTTTCCAAGGTAATAAAGCATCTAAAAATGCTAGAGTGAGTGGGAGGGAGTCTAGGGGGGGGATGTTCAGTGTTTGATTTGTATCCATCTCATGGTATGCAGTGTCTAATGTTTATGTATTCTCTTCAGCCTTAACTTCCACGAAATTTTGATTCCAAGTAACTGAGTCATCCAGTGCTTTGTAATAATCTACCCAGTTTGGGGGAAAGGGCGTAGGGTATGTGGAGGTGTGTTATACGCTGTATGCAATTAAACTTGGAATTTAACACAATCATTATTTGACATAATTAGATTTTCCAGTAACCGTGAATTAGCTGACAGTAGGTCATGTTTCATTGAATGTTTTAAAATGAATATACTTTAGCATTTTATTGGCTATAATGTAACTACGTTTAACTGCCTGTCAGTATTTTCATTATGAACTATATTTTGGAAAATGGAGTTGTTTCAAGCAGTATCTTTACTGTTCTAAATTTTGTCAGGCTGAGAGCTGGCATACAAGCTAGATGGGAAATATTTCACAACATAATTATGGCCCCAAAGGAATTGAAACAAGCAAACAGGACATCCACCTCAGTTCCTAAAGTGCATCTGTTAAAACCAAAATCTAAAGAACTCAAAGTGAACAAAGCAAGTTTTTTTTTTGTGTTTGGTTGGTTTTTGATTTGTTTTTATTTTTCCCACGTAACTTAATAAATGGGCATAGTAATCATCTGGGAGGTGAGCAAGGTTTAAAAAGCAAAACCAAAATTAGATTGTCTGAGGCAGAGGGAGAATATATTATAGAACAGATCCTCTCCTGTTCCTCAGAAACCTTACATCTATTAAATAATCTAAAATCTATGTAGTCAGCGCTTTATGAGCAGGTACAATCAAAGTGGAAAATTCATAAAGCAGTCACATAGGAGAAGCGACATATAATTTTTGTTGCAAATATATCTTCAAGGATTTGTGGAGTCATTTAATAACTACTGATATAATAATAACTCTTGCACAAGAAGGCCAATTTTAAACTTTGGAGGTCATACTTAAGCAGCATCTTTAGCCATTTGTTCTGGAAAAGAAGCGTCCCAGTGTTATGCATGGTGGAAACAAAACCAGCTAAAATTATGAAAGATGCTATTCGGTAGTTTTGCTGTAAAACAGATCAACAGAAAATAAATACAGAGTCTTGAAAAGTAAGTAGGTGGTTGATTTATATTCATCCAGGAACAGGATTAAGCTTCCACTATTAGTAAATGAAGTATTTACACCTTCAGCTCCATATCCATCTCCAATACCAACTCCAAAACATATAATACTTGCTGGAATTACTCTACAATGGCTCTAAAGATCAATAGAGTACCAAAGACTGTTACAGATTGGAACATTGCAGACATCCCATCAGTGCAGGTGCTGACAGAGTGGTGAATTAGTAAGATAGATAGAGAACTAATGGTAAATTATTTCATCATGTGGTCTGAAATCTACCAAAAAACAGAAGGTTAAAATAGGTGATATGAATATGTCCAAGAAAGATTTTCAGTATGAAAATATTAGCAGAAAAAGGCCCTGACAGCATAGGTGTATATGATGGGGGAATATAAGAGAAAGGCAGAGAAAAGGTATAAGATTATAGAAAGTGGTTTTGTGTCTGTGTTTTATTTTTAAAAATAAATTCACATTCAATTGTGACAACAAAATTACTGTGAAGGAACGTAGTACTAGAGGCAAAAAAAAAAAAAACCCTTGAGCAACAGTATGTATATTTCTGACATAGCATATGTTTGACTCATCACTTTAATTTTTTTTTTTTTTAAGTTCAGCATAATTTTAACTTGTCATTTGTTCTGCCAGATTTTCTATTGCCTGTCTCGGTAGTTCTAACGATGTTTCCAATTGGTCTGTCCACATTTCACCTGAGATTTTTGTTGTTATTTTTGCTCCTTATTATATTTGGTTTATCTGGGAAAGTTTTGAGGGCAAGGGGATGCAGGGTTGGCTTCTGAACAAAGACACCAGAAGCTGCCCTCATGGACAGATTCCCCATATGTGACATTCACTTCAGAGCTGAACTTGATGATCCTTGTATATCCCTTCCGCCTTGGAATATTCTGTGATTCTGCAAAATAGCCATTCCCAGCAAGATCCAAAACAGCCTTGTCTCTGGTCAAAGCTGAGTCAAGTAGGTACATTGTTAGCACCTTTCTGATACCATATTCAAAGATGGGTAAAAATTTTTTTCAACAGCAGCTGGGAGAGTGAAAATATGTGAGACAAAGGGCCCTGCAGACACCAAGGTCAGTGCAGAAGGAGGGGGAGGAGGTTCTGCAGTCATCAGAGCTGAGATCCTCCTGCAACCCACGGTGAAGACCATAGTGAGACAGCTGTGCCCCTTCAGCCCACGGAGGACTGTGATGGTGCAGAGATCCACCTGCAGCCTGGTGGAGGATCCCATGCCAGAATAGGTGGATGTATCCTGAAAAAAGAAATAGCTCACAGACAGGTCTCAATGGGGAAGATTTTCTCGCAGGTCCCATACTGGGACATCCAATTCCTGAAGGACAGTACCCTGTAACAGGACCCACACTGGAGCACTTTTTGAAAAACAGAAAATTGTGGGAAGGACTCATACTGGAGGAGTTCATGGAGAACTGTCTCACAAGTGTGGGATGCCCATGTTGGAGCAAGGGAAGAGTGTGGGGAGGAAGGAGCAACAGAAACACAGCACTTTGAACTGACTGCAATCCCCATTCCTTATCCTTGTTTCAACTGAGTGGTTTGAGCTATTTAAGGAATCATCATCAAAGGTGTCAGCAAAAACCAGGTTTTAACATGAATTTGCAAAAGTGTGACTTTAGCAGAGTTCTGCAAGGTTCATTCTATAGCTTGTGACATAGATAAAGCATACATAGGAAAATTTGAGAAGAGTTAATGTTGAATCTACGTTGGATCTACATGGATAGGGGGATGCAAAAGGGTCACGGTGCAGGTCACTTTCATTACATAGTGATTTATTGTAGTCAGGAAACTTCACAGCCAAACACAAGCGGAGTTTGACACAGACCTGCATGTAAGCTGCTTTTTTCCACCTTTCTCCCTTTGATTTCCCCATATGTGTTCTATAAGCCACTGCCAGCCATTCCCTCCTTTCAGAGCTTCAGATATCACAAAGGATGGGAGCCAACAAATGTGCAGTTTGACTCACCTGCTTCTGACACAAATCAGGTAATCACTGGAGGCAAACAGATCCTCCTGCTGTTCCTTCTCTGTACCTTACCTTTCTGAACTCAGGCCATAATGATATTGTTCCTAATGAAGGGAATTTGCATGAATCTATGTCACCAGCCCACACTAGATTAGAGGTTCCTTAGAACTTGCTAACAAGATTCAGTCGACTTCATCACATAAAGATGTCATCCAGGAAAAGGAGAAATGTTGTAGCATTCTGTGGTAGTTATATGTTAGTGATAAGACATCCTGATCATGGTCTCTTACTTCAGCTATAAGTGACCTTGGAAGTGCTGCCTTGCTGCCTAAAGGAGATGCACATCAATACATCTGCATTGGATTATGGAATCCATGATTGAAGTTGAGTATGACAGATTGCAATCTAGCCACTGTATCAAAAAATATAGTCACTTCACTATGTGCTGTGATTAATTTGATAAAAATGCATAAATGCAGTCCAAGTAGACAGAAGTCTCATGTTCATGTGATCAGAAAATATGTGTATTTGATATTCCTCATGTCTGACTGAAGATAAATCTGGTAGATTCTAGAAAGAAAGGTTTGACAAACAGTGAAGTCAAGAATAAATGAGTTCAGTCATCCAGAGAACAGATGGGGAGAAAACTTTCTTGTGAAGAATCAGATGACTTTGTTGTGCTTTTGTGACTTGTTTAATAGTTAATATATTTATTTTCTCTTTTCCTTTGAGACTCTAACACTCAGAGTTTATGACCAAATTAGATTATTCACTGCTCACCCACTATTTACATGTTATCATTCATAAATCCGGATGAGATGTCCTGTAAATGGTTTTTGTTTTGTTGTGTTTTTTGTTTGTTTTTTTTGTTTTGTTTGTTTGTTTGTTTTTGTGGGGTTTTTTTTGTTGTTGTTCCTGAATGAAAGAAACCTTCTTAAGTAGGAAAAAGGGGAGCAGGAAGGCATGGCTAAACTGTAAGAATTAATTAATATATATTAAGGAGAAATTCTTGCAGTTTTTCAGTAACTAAAAGAAATCCACCACTGCTATTCAGTCGAGGAAAAAGAAATTGTTCTGCTTCAGCACAATATAAATTCCCATACTGTTAAATAGTTGCTTCCTGAATCATATGATTGACACTTCTTCAATCATAGAGGGCACATCTACAGAGAAAGTTAAGGTCCTTAAATGCATCCAGAGCAGAGCAACAAAACTGGTGAAAAGGGTGGAAAGAATATCCTATGAGGAGTGGCTAAGGACTTTGGGCTGGTCCAGTTTTGAGAAAAGGAGACTGAAGGGTGACCTCATTGCTCTCTACAGCTTCCTGAGGAGGAGAAGGGGATGGGGAGGTGCTGACATCTTCTCTCTAATATCTTGTGACAGGAATCTTACGCGGGAATTCTTCAAAGATGCAACAGAAGAGTTTCAGACTTGACATTAGGAAGTATTTCTTTACAAAAAAGGTAGTCAAACACCAGAACAGGCTTCCTAGAGAAATGAGTAGTGCCCCATGACAGTCAGTTTTTAAGAGACATTTGGAATCATATAATAAGACTGGAAAAGATCTCTAAGGTCATCAAGTCCAATTGTCAACCCAGCCAAGTCCACCACTAAACCACATCCCTAGGCACCATATCTACCTCCCAGGATAGTGACTCAATCCCTTACCCAGGCAGCCTGTCTCAGTGCTTGAAAAATCCTTTTAGTGAAGAAATTATTCCTAACATACAATCTAAACTTTCCCTGGTGTAACTTGAAGCCATTTCCTTTTGTCCTGTCACCTGTTAGCTGGATGAATAGACTGATTCCCAGCTGGCTACAACCTCTTTTCCAGGTAGCTGTAGAGAGTGATAAGGTCCCTCCTGAGATTTCTTTTCTCCAGGCTAAACAACCCCAGTTCCTTCAGCCTCTCCTCATAAGACTTGTGCTCCAAACACTTCACCATCTCTGCTGCCCTTCTCTGGACACGCTCTAGCACCTCAATGTCCCTCTTGTCATTAGGGGCCAGAACAAAACACTATACTCAATTGGTGCCCTCACCACTGCCGAGTACAGGGGGACCATCACTGCCCTGCTCCTGCTGGCCACACTACTGCTGATACAGGCCAGGATATCACTGGCCTTCTTGTCCACCTGGGCACATGCTGGCTTATGTTGACAAGCACATCCAGATCCTTTTCTGATGCAGTGTTTCAAGACTGGGCTGGAAAGGTGGGCATTAAGGGGGTGTTCCATTTGCCACAGAAGCCCCAAGACAATGGAATTACTGAGCAGACTAAAAGCCTGATTAAAAGGCATGCTGATGTCTCTTTACCCAATTGGGGCACACAGCTCACACTAGCAATTCTTACCATTAATAACCGGTAGAGAAGTTATGGGAGCTCCAAAATCAGAGCATTTCCTCTGAAAAACCACCAAAGTTGATGACTACATATGCAATGGAAAGGATCAGTTCCCACTAAGGATACATGTAGGCTGACCTGTCAGGCTGAAGCGACGTTCTATGGGTTTTGAGCCCATGACCCCAGCAAAACCTGGGGTTCACATGCTTGAGATGTCCTAGATGGAAATGGAAGTCACTGCACTAGCATCTTGTGGATAATCCTGAATTTCTAACACAACAGGCCAGTCCTGAGGGACTGAGACCCATCTGTACACTCAGGCAGTGGAGAAGTAGGCAATTGTAATTCATGCTGGGGGCACCAAGGATCAGCACAGATCAGACATGGATGGCAATGTAGTGGCAAAGATAAGGGTGGAATTCATGGGAACGATGAATCTAACATCATGGTAATGGTTTGTTTACTCACACCTAAGTCAGCTGAGGATTCTTTCCCAACTTTTGTACAGGACATCAGCATGTTTTGAATTAACTCAAAACTCAGCTGGACACAGTCCCAGTCAACCTACTGAGTAGCTGAGACTGCTTGAGCAGTTGGTTGCATAAGACAATCTTCAGAGGCCCCTTTCAACCTGAATTACTATGTATTTCTAAGCAACCAAAGCTATCATTATATAAAGATATAAAGTTTACCAGTAGGTAGATATAGAATTGTTATAAAGGCGATGTTAAAAGTTATTAATTTTACCTTTTCAGCCTCCCAGGGCAGCAGGGCGAGGGAATCTTGCATCTGTTTACAGTAAAACTGTTTAATTTACAATTAAATTACCAAGAATAGCACTGGAAGCAAATTACCATGAACAACCATTCTGGATTCATTTGTGAAGGTGCCTGCCAGACTGTGAATGTTCAGTTACCAGAAGTTAGTCTTGTGGAACCCAATAATGTCTAGTAGCATCATATTTCCTTCTAATCAAACATATGCATGGCATCCTTCCAGGCAGTTTATTCATGACTCCTGACAATATACATTGACAATATGCACTGAGGCTGACTTCTATTAGAAGAGAAAGAGAAAAAAATAATTAAAAAATCTGCATCAAATCCATGGACCTCACTCTGTTGAAGTGGCATCCTATAAAAAAACACATAATGAAGCAATTATTTATTTGTGCCAAGATGTTGACTTCACAGATTTTTTTCTGAATAGTTTTTAAGTATTCTGCCCATCACATTCCATCTAGGGTAATAGAATTAAAGAGAAAATTTGGGTAGAGTTTTTTATCCTCACTGTGCTGTCTTAATAAATGGTCTAACACTTGTAACATGCATTGCCGAGCCTTGGAAGAAAAAAACCACTTGCCTTCAGAAATGGAGAGAGAGTTTCTCCATAGTGTAAACCCTTTTAGCTGTTTAGACATAGTTCTCTGGTTTAGATAAAGCAATTGAACTAATTAGCACTCTCTGTACTAGGGTATTTGGGATTACCCTTGGAATTCAGATTTGTAAAAGTCTTTGACTGAAAAGTCTTTCAAGTAGCTTTAGACTAGCAAGCTTTTGTGATTTAGCTTTGGCCAACAGCCAAACTTTCATCCATCTGTTCAGTTACCCACCCCACATCCAGCCTCCAAGGGATGAGTTGGAAAACAAGAACAGGACTTAGAAAGCTTGTGGGTTGAGATAAAGACAAGGAGATGCCTTACCAGTTATCATCACAGGCAAAACAGATTCGACTTCTGGAAAATTCATTTACTGGCAAATAAGAGAAAGTTGCATGGTGAAAGGCAAAAGCAAATATGAAAATATTTCTCTTTTCTCTCTGCACGCACTCCGCCCTTGCTGCTGCCCTCTTCCTTCTTCAACTTCACTCCTTCATCCCTGAGATGCCCAAGAGGGATGAAGAATGAGAGACTGTGGTCAGTGCGTAACAGCTCCTCCTTGCGGCTCCTTCTTTCTTTCACGCTTTTCCCTGCTCCAGCCTCAGGGGCCGCAGGGAAATCTCTGCCCCAGGCCGCAGGGCCATCCCTGCCGGGTCTCTCCTGCCCCGTCCCTGCTCCCGCTGTCCCCTCGGCCTCGCAGGGCTGTTTCCCGCTCGGTTCCCCTGGCTCAGCCCTGGCTGCCGGGCAGCGTTTTGCCCTCCCTTGCCCGGGCTTTCCCCGGGGCTCTCGCCCGCCCGCCCGTGGCTGAGGGGCTCAGCCGTGCCCTGCGCTGGGGCCGCTGCAGCCGCTGGCACCGCCTGGGGCCGCCCGGGGCAGCCCCGGCACAGCCCTGACACAGCCCCGGCACAGCCCCAGCACAGCCCCGGCACAGCCCCAGCACAGCCCCGGCACAGCCCAGACACCGCCCTAACACAGCCCCGGCACAGCCCCGGCACTGCCCCGGCACTGCCCCGGCACTGCCCCGGCACTGCCCTAACACAGCCCCGGCACTGCCCCGGCACTGCCCTAACACAGCCCCGGCACTGCCCTAACACAGCCCCGGCACTGCCCTGACACAGCCCCGGACACAGCCCCGGCACAGGCGCTGCCGCCACCACTGGGGCACCTCGGCCCGTACAGGAGACACTGTCCTGAAAGCATTTATTTTAGTTTGTGCTCACATGGATAGCTGTAGGTACAGGGAGGGTTGCACAGCTGTCAATACCGGTACTGTGCTGAACCTCTTCCAGCAGAGCTAAAAACCTTCTCCTGTTACACGAAGTTTGCAAGATTATTCTAGATTGGGCACAGACAAAAAAAGGAGAAGGAAAAGGATAGCTGGGGTTTATTTATGTAGTATCATTTTGTGTATATTTTGGTTATACCTTGCCTGAATTTCTTTGGGTTTTGGTTTCTCTAGTTGAGCAACGGCTTTCTCTGAAATGAATGGGATGAGATAGCTTTAACAGGATTGTACCTTGTTTGCTTATTTTTTTAACTTTTCTGTCTAAATTGCATTTTAGATCTTTTGTTAAGCAAAATAAGATTATTCTGAAAAGAGGCCTATTTTTTTTTATTTGCGTGCAAGTGGGAAAACCTTTACCAGCTTTAAATTACACCATCCTAGACCAGAGCCCTGATCTTTAAATGAAGTGCTTATAAAAATTTAAAGTGCTCTTTTAATTTTAAACCAATGTATGCTGAGATGCCCAGAACCCTGATCACTGCCAAATTTCACTTCCAATAAATTTAAATTGCTTTGTGCAAGACAGAGCAATTTAAAATTATTGGAGTGCTTTAAATTCCATACTGAAGTGCCCATAAAATTTGAAGTCCTCCAATAATTTGAAATCACTCTACATGTTGTACTGTAATTTGAGCCTATTTGAAAACAAATGCCCAAGCATCCTATGCTTTAATTTGCAATGATAAGCAACATTAGAAAATGGCTGTTAAGGATTTACAAGAAACACTGCCCTGGGAAATGGATGAGTCACCACCCTGGAGGTCTTATAAAAAATATGTAGATGTGACTCTTAGCAGTACGGTTTAGTAATGGATTTAGAAGTGATGGTTTACATTTGGACTTGATGATCTTAAAGGTATTTTCCAACCTAAACAACTGCATGATTTTACACTATTTCTCAGTGAATTAACTGAAAAAAAAATCAAACAAAATGAGGCAGTATGAAAAGAAGAAAGTTATGCTTCTTTTTTAAGACAATAGAATGGTAACATCATTGTTTTGAGAGAGAGAGAGGTGTGGAGTGTGAGATTAGGAAAGTAGTGAACATACAAATTATTCACCTCTGTGACAGCTATTAGTAATATAGATGACTGCTGTTCAGCTGACAACATGCTAGGTACTGAGCATGAACACATAAGATGTGTGGGGGCAACACATCCAGATGCCACCTAAACTGTGTTACATAACAATGAAACCAAATTCTACTTTTAATGTCGCCAGTGTACATTTAGAGGAGCTCTCTTCACTTTAGGATTTGCTTTAGAAAACACTTAATAATCTTATAAGATAATATGCGCCTTCCGGGTATCTGCACAGGATTGTATCCTGTCTTGTCTTATGCATCTTGAACAGATTTTAGTTACCTAAGGAACCAGGAAATTACAATAATAATAAAAAGTTACAGTGACACAGTATTAATGTTTTGGCATATTGTATCTGTTCTATCTCTTACACTGTCAACACTTTCCAAATGCATACATTTAGGTTAGCTTAATTCAAGGGAATTTCAAAAGGAGGTGTTTATTCGTGAAGAGAAAAACTGTTGATTATTTGTATTAATATTCTATGAAAGATAAACCCCTTGTGACTTTGTTCTGAAACAGAGATTTTCTTCAATCAAACAGGTAGCAAAATCTATTGAATGGAGAAAAAAAAAGTAGATCAAATAGAATTAAAATGCATTTTTATGCAAAACAAAAGGTAAAATTGCTGCAGTCATTTTAATCTGTTGAGGAGGCTTATTTAAGACCCACAATGAGGCAGGTCAGTCTTTACATTCTAATCTACTCCCATATAATATGTTTATTATTTCTTTGTGCACCAAGCAAAACACTGTAATATACAAAAATGACATTTGTCAGTTTAACCTCAGAGAATTCATTAAGGTAATTAGCTTTTTGTTGATAAGCAAAAAGTCATGAAAATTTTTCACTGCAAATGTAATAGAAATATATTGTAGCTTCTTGGGACCACACCCCACACCTGAGGAAAAATTCAGGAATTTTTTGCAACTATGGAAGCAATGTTGCATAAGCAAAATTGGAATCTCATTAGAAAAAGGAAAATTGGCATCCTTTTAGATGAACAGGTAAAATAATTTTATTATATGAAAAAATTTAATGGGCACTTTTGAGTGTTGCACTTGAGCAAACGTCAGTTCCATTACATCAATCGAGGTTAAAGGACCTGCTATTTTTGGCTAGTAGAGAAAGCTAAGAATGTGCTCTTGCTCATGCCCTACTTTAAGGTGAGGTGCTCTGCTAGTGAGATGACAATTGTCTTTGTCATACATTTAAGGGACAGCAAGCCTTGTTCCATTGCAAATACAGTATATTTCATTTGTTGGCAACCTCAGCAATTATGTGTACCTAGGCTAAGAGACTGAATTTCTGGAATAATACATAGCCAGACAAAGTACAGCTCTTGGCAGTGTAGAGTCATCTATGACCCTTGTTGCTTCCTTTTTCTCCCTCATGCAGGTGTGCTGCACAAAGTCCTGAACTAGATACAAGGATGCTCCCAAGTAAGTAAGAACACTGGTATTTTTTTCAAAGCTGTCACTGCTACTGAGAGAAATGTCAGTTAACTGTGCCCTTTCTTTTGTTCCAGAGTAAATTTTCTACAACTAGAAAAATTTAGTTCTCAGTGAATGGGCTACTGGCCTTTGTTCTTTAAAACTGCCTCTGAACATTTCTATTAAATGAAAAAGAGAAGAAAATTCATCATTGCCTAAGGGTGAATAAAGATAACTAAATACATCAAAACTTCCTTTTTTAAAAAAATTATTTTGCTTAGAAGAGAGATCACATTTATTCCTCCCTGCATATAAATTGACTGTGACAGGCAGCTAAGTAACACACAGCTGCTTTCTGACTTCCTCACAAAAATGGAATTACATTTAATAAACTTTAAAACTGTCTGCCTTCAAGTCAATAAAAGAGGTGGTATTTTCCTGAACTATACAACATGTTTTCCTGGAACACAAAAGGAGCCTGAAAAATTAATGGCACAAAATTTCAGACTAGTTGATATATTGTAGGGCTTTAAAAAAGTTGGACAGGGGAGTGAATGAAAAAGAAACAAACATCAAAGTCATGACATAGCATTAAAAATTAGTAAATCCCACAGATTTTGGATAGGACAGAGCGATCATCTCACTGCACAAAAGAAGACCATGGAGAGAGGTCAGAGGAAGGTTAGGTTGATTTAAATATTTTGGGGGAAGACTGTGATAATGTCTTGCATCTTCTCATGGGTTATCTGCCATAAGATACTGCTGAGGAAAAGTCTTAGACTAGATATGCCACTGTTAGTCCCACTCTAGCATCATCACTAGTCTTGTATCTCTTTTGTCAGCTTTAGTAATTTGTATCTTCAAGGCGCTTTACTTTTTAAATGAACTTAGTTTTCAAAAGCTGAGCTTAGAAAGCAAGCTCCATATTAAGCTTGTTATGAAAGAGGTTTTTCTAAAGACTATTGGTTCAAATACTGGCATTTGTTAAAAGTAAGGATAGAATTAGCCTTTTTATGGTTTTGGTTGGTTTGGGGCTTGTTGTTTTGGCTTGTTTCTCTTTAAGGCTTTGCTGAGTACATTAACATTCTTTATGTTTAGCATTATGCAGAGCAAGGTGATGAACACAACATGACAAATAGGCTTTAAAGATGGCCACAGTTTATTTTGTAACAAATTCTCACCACTTAGAATTATTCTTAAACCTGACATTTTGGTGTAATTATTCTTAAACTTGACATTTTCGTGAACCACACTCACAGCAGATTATATCTTCTGTTATCCAAAAATGTCTCAGTGGCTCAATTCCTAGCAGCTATCTCCCTGCTTGACTAAGCAATAATTTTATAGTTACTGCAGGTCATACCAGGCTAAAAGCAGTCATTTAGACTTTCCGTCACTGAATAAGGATATATGTTCTTGCAACACTTTTTCTGTTCTGTCTAAAATGGTAGTTAAACTTTGTATAACCTTAAAGTTTCAGATAACTCTAATTATAGGATTTTTTTTTTGTACAATGGGTGAGAGTTTTATATTGAAATTGCAAAAGTATGATTCATATGATTGCTGCAAATAGCACCACTTGTTGCTAAGTGAAAATCTACATTGGCAAGAGTGAGAACAAAAAGTTGATGTATGGCCAAGAGTGAGTGTTGCTTCTGAACTAATCTAGAGGGAAAGAATAGCTGAGATTAAAAGGAAAAGCAGATAATTTCAAGCTAACTTCTAATTTGCTGTTTTCTTTGGTGAGGGGAGGTGGTGCCTGGTTTGTTCTTTTAAAACAAGCATAATGATTTTTGTAGACAAAACAAATGTAGCTCTCTCCTATCTGGTCAAAAGCATGGGGTACAGCACCACAAGATGAATCAGTGGAAATAGATAAGAGGAAATTAGTAAATTAGATTGTGAAAAAAAGTATCCAATTAAAGGAGAATAGCTTTGACATTAACTTCAGCATTGGGTAGATAATGGGATTTTTTTATATTTAAGTAGTAAATAAAATTTTCAGAAGTGTTGTGACACAAATAGCAAATTATGGCTATTCTTAACAGGGAGAATCTTAAAATAACATTCAAGAATGTCTGTTTTCTGAAAACTAGAGTAATCAAAATAAATTTTAAAGCTGGTAGTAGAAGATACTATGCTATGTATCAATGTAATTACAGATACCAGTGTTAATCTAAGAAGTTTACCAGTGGAAATGGCCAAAGAAGATAGAGTTTTGCAGTTCATTGCTGAATGATGTCAAGTGCCAGTATATTATGGCTGATATAACATATTTTCTCAATAGAGAGAAATATTAGTAAAATTTAACATGGGTCCTCTGAAATGCTATGCATAATTCTGACTACTGACTTTAAAAGAATTAGAATTCAAACCAAAACAGGTACAGGATGAATCAGTAATTTGAGCAGCTTATCATAGTGACAGTGACTAGAAGATTATTATTTCTCTTAGAGGATAAAATTGTTCTTTATACACTTATTCAGGGGTAAAATATCATGGGAGTTAAAAATCTACTTAAATATGATATTAACCCAAGAATATCCATATGCCAAAATAATCTTCTTTCTGTGACAAAGATTAATTCTTTTTTTTTTTTTTAGCATTGATCTATGGAAACGCCTAAATATTTAATTGTGCTAGAGCAACACAAAGGCTATAAGTATCAATAGCCAAACTCTATAGTTTCCCTTACTATCTTTTATTCATAAGCACTACATTAACTCAAAATGTGTAATTAATATGGTTTTGAGATGAAAGTTCTAAAAATTAAAGAATGGTATATAAAACACATATAAGGAAATATTGAAAGTATTTTTCTTTCCTACAAGTTATTTTTACATAAGTCAGTGAAAAATTTCTAAGACAATTTCCTTTCACTGTAAAGTATGATTTTTAATCCACAAAACATTTTTAGAGTTTCTCAGTATAGATGCAATTTTATTTAAAAATAAAGTCACAAAAGAATTTCAATAAAATAAAGATATTCTGCTTTGACTATATTGAAAGAATACTTTCCAGCTGTCATTCTTAAAATTTATGTTCAACCTAAATGACAAAATGAGGATTTTTTTACCATTTTTTGCTTTTACAACAAAGTTTCTGCTTCTCTTTATCAGTTTTTTGCATTTTCATGTCTTGAGAAGGTGCTGAGAAAACTAGACAGGAACTAAGAGAACACAAGCAAATTCAGGAGGGAATTACAAATGGAAAGTAGGAAAATTGAAAGTGACAGGCTTGAGAATGAAAATGGAACTAAAAAGGAAAGGGTAAAACTAAGGTGATCAGTGAAGCTCTCTGAATTTGAGTATTTCAAATTGGACTAAACTGTTCATTTGGGTTTTTATAGTCTAGTATTCTGTTTCTACCATAAAGTGGACATTTAGGAATGTGCCAGCATAGGCAGTTGGATATTTGTGGGGAAACTAAATACATACATTTGTATAACATAATGGGATCTCCAATTTTAATTTTGGCTTATATCTGTTGAATATACAGGAAAAGTTTCTACAAAATTTAATAGAACAGAGTCACAAAATTCTGAATTTCACTGACATGCAATTATGATTTTCTTTTTGTCACTTTGGAAATTTTAGGATTTTGATCTAATTGCTAAGATTATGGGACATGCAGTGTTTTTGATTTCAGTGAAATCTAGTTGAACTTATTTTAGACAGCACTGCTACATAAAAGGGTTGATTTTTCAAGCAAGATCACTAATGAAGGCTTCCTAGTCTACTAAATATTGATTTATTCCATATCCCATAGAATTTTACCATAGGCCTGTTGCACAGAGTCATAGAATCATTAGATTGGAAAAGACCTTTAACATCATAGACTACACCTGTTAACCCATCATTGTCATGTCCACCACTAAACCATATCCCCAGCTGACACATCCACAGATTTTTTTGACCACTTCAGAGGGTAGTCATTCCACCACTTCTTTTGGCAGCCTGTTCAAATGCCTGACCACCCTTTCCATGAAGAGATTTTTTTCCTAATATCCAATCTAAATCTCCCTTGCCACAACTTGAAACCATTTCCTCTTGTCCTGTTTTTTGTTACGTGGGAGAAGACACCAACTTCCACCTCACCACAACTGCTTTTCAGGTACTTGTATAGAGTGATATGGTCTCCTATGAGCCTCCTTTTCTCTGGCTAGACAACCCCAGTTTCCCCAGCCACTTCTCAGACCTGTGATCCTTCACCAGCTTTGTTCCCCTTCTGTGGATATGCTTCAGCATCTCAATGTCTTTCTTGCAGTGAGGGGCCCAGAACCAAGCACAGGACTGAAGGTGTGGCCTCACTTTGTCTGAGTACAGGGGGATGATGACTGCCTTGATCCTGCTGAGCACACTATTTTTGTCACAAGCCAGGATGCCATTGGCCTTCTTGGCCACCTGGGCACACGCTGGCTCATGTTCAGTTGGATGTCAACCAGCACCCCCAGGTACTTCTCCAACAGGTAGCTTTCCAGTCACTCTGCCCCTAGCCTGCAGTGCTTCATGGGGTTTTATAGCCGAAGTGCAGGATGAGGCATTTTGTTAAACCTCATACAATTGGCTTTGCCCCATCAATCCAGCCTTTCCAAATTCCTTTGCAGTCTTGCTGCCCTCCAGCAGATCAAAATTCCCACCTAACATGGCATTACCTCTGAACTTACTGAGGGTGCTCTTGGTCCCCTCATCCAGATTATAGATAAAGATATAAGAGAAAACTGGCCTCAGAGCTGAATCCTGGGGAAGCCCACTTGTGACTGGCAGCCAACTGGAGGTAGCACCATCCATCACTGCTCTTTGGAGTTGACCATCCAGGCCATTTTTAACCCACTGAAAAACACACCCAACCAAGATGTGAATGGCTAGTTTCTCTAGAAGAATGTTGTGGAAGACAATAAAAAAATTTATTAAGATCCAAAGAGACAGCATTCACAACCTTGTCAGGTCACCTTGTCATAGCAGGAGACCAGGTTAGTCAAGCAGGACTATAAACCCATGCTGGCTGGACCAGATATCCTGGTTGTTCTGCACATGATGTCTGATCGTGCTCAAGATGATTTGCTCCGTGATCTTTGCCAGCACAGAGATCAGGCTGAATGTCCTGTAATTCCCTGGATTCTATTGGCTCTTCTTGTAGATGGGTGTTCACATTTGCTAACCTCCAGACATCTGTGACCTTCTCAGTTAGCCAGGACTGCTGAAAAATGAAGGAGAGGGGCTTGGTGAGCTCTTCTGCCAGCTCCCTCAGTATTCTTGAGTGGATCCCATCTGGCCTCATAGACTTGTGCATGCTTATGTGGAACAGCAGGCCACTATTTCCTCCTGGATTATGGAGACTTTACTTTGCTCCTCATCTCTGTCTTCCAGCCATGGGGGCTGGATACCCCGAGGACAGCTCAGTCTTGCTACTAAGGCAAAGGAGGCATTAAGTCCCTCAGCCTTTTCTTCATCCTTTGTGACTCTATTTTTCCCTGCATCCAATAAAGAATGAAGATTCTCCTTAAACCTCTTGTTGTTGATATTTGTAAAAACACTTTTGTTGTCTGTAATGGCAATAGCCAGATGAAATTCTAGTTGAGCTTTTGTGCTTCAAATTTTCTACCTGCATAATCTCATGACATCCTTGCAGTCCTTCTGAGTGGGCTGCTCATTCTTCAAAATCTCATATACTCTCATTTTTTTCCCAAATTCCAGAGAAAACTCTCTCTTCAACCAGGTAAGTCTTCTTCCTGTGGCTCATCATTTGGCATACAGGGACAGTCTGGTCCTGATTTTTATCCCCTTCCCCTTCAAATCTAGTGTAAAGCTCTCACTGTAAAAGTGTAAAATTATCTCTGCTAAGTCCTGAGTAAAGATCTTTTTTCCTCTTTGAGATAGGGTACCCCATCTGTTGCCTGCAGTCCTGATGTTGCCTAAACTGACACGTAATCAAAATCCCCAGAATTCAGACACTGGAATTGACAGAAATGCACGTGTCTAACATATCAGGGGAAACAATTGCTTGTTTCAACATTAAGACAACAGGTGGCAGAAGATGAAATATATGTCAAGCTGCTTGCTTTGAAAGCTAAATATGGATCACTGGAATTTAGGAAGAGAAGGTGTACAATTTTGAAGAACTTTCACTGCCTGTAAACTTTTAGAATTTTGCCATCTGGATGGAATAATACCCCAGTCAAGTACGGATTGGAAGACATGCAGCTGGCAAGCAGCCCTGATGAGAGGGACCTGGGAGTGCTGGTTGGCAGCAGCTCAGTGTCAGTCAGGAGTGTGTGCCCTGGAAGTCCTGAGGGCAACTCAAGTCCTGGGGTGCATCAAACACATCACCAGCTCATCAAAAGAGGAGACTGTCCTGCAGTGTTGGTGTGGTCTCACCTTGAGTACTTGGGAAGGATGTGAAGGTCCTTGAATATGTCCAGAGAGGACAACCAAGCTGATGAAAGGGATGGAAGGAATGTCTGCTGACGAGTGGATGAGAACTCTGGGCTTGCCTATTTTGGAGAAAAGCAGGGTGGAGGGAGACCTCCTAGCTCTCCACAAACATCTGAGAAGGAACAGGACAGAGAGATGTGCTGATTTCTTCTCCCTGTTACACAGTGACAGGGTGCATGCGAGTAGCTCAGAGCTGCATTGAGATCTTCTCTAGTTCCACACATCTGAGGAAGACACCCTGATGCCATGATTCTATTCTGTTTTGTTTGAATGGATTGGAAGAGGGGTTTCTCTATGGTTAGCTCTCCATGGAAAACATAAGAAATGAAAATTATCATCTGAGACAGAGAGACAGTATAAGATTACAATCTTACAAGCCATTTTGCTTTTGCTACTGGTTAAAACGGAAAAAAAAAAAAACCAACCCAAAAAAAAATAGGTGATTTTCCTACCAAAATTTGACAAGATAGGTAAAGAGGACTCATACATTGAGTGGAAAAGACAACAGAGTAAATCAGTATCACTACCTATTTCCAACTGCTACTAATGATTTTTAGTTCAGTTTTGATAACCCAGCTGTGGGTGGGTTTAGCAAGTGTTAATGTATCAAATGCGAATACTTGGATGATGCGTTAATAGATATGTCATCATTAATCTCAAATTTAATGTTTGATTTTATAACTTTACATACATAAACTAAGTGGGAGCTGATAATTTCTTTTTATTTACCATAATCTACCTTCTGTGCATGTACAGAAAATGAGGGAAGGAGAATTCAAATACTGTTTTACTTGACCATTAAGTAACATTCTTGCATACTGCTGGAACTGTATTTCTTGCAACTGTCTTTTGCACTTGAAATTTCAGTCTTCAGCCTTGAATCAAAAAACACATATTTGTGTTTTATTTGCATAATGTGATTTGAAGTATTTGGCAGGGAAACTTAATGCCCTTCTATCACTATTTCATACCAAAGAACTCTCAAAATTTACTTACACGTTCATTAGTAATTTAAAAATATTTTAAATAGAAAAAGTATGGTTTGAAAGACAAGGTTTGCAGTGCTGGAATTTTCAGTTTGCAGATCATTTCAAAAAGTAATGTTCAATCTTTTCACAAAGCAATTTAAAGAATGATTTCAAAATGTCATGAAACATTACAGGGAAGAGTGACTTCAAAACCTGATGATTTTTTTCCCCCAGTTATTAATGGGTTATTGCAAAGCAGCCCCTCCAAAAAGGACCTTTAAAAAATTACTTGCTGTCATCAATACTTCATTTTCCACATATTATTAAACTAAATTGCATTGTATGAATGAGAAAGATATGACTGTAATTCATTGACATAAGTCTATGTCAAAGTTCCAAAGTTCCATTAAGAAATAATTCTGTCTTCTCTGTCCTCTTTACTTGTCTGTCAGAACACTTCCATTGGAATTGCAGTCTTACTATGTGCCTTTCAGCGTATTTTACAGTACATTCCACTGTTCTGTATTTATTAGTGCACCAAAAGTAACTGGTAAAGACATGTTGTCTTGCTTTTCTTCAGCCTGACAGTCCATGTAAATATTGCATATTATTCAATGGTCTTTAAGTAGTGCGCACATCATTACTGATTGAACTTGAGCCTAAAAGCACCAAAGTTCAGCTGCTTTATCACAGCATGGCTTATTTTTATTTTTCTTTTTTTCCATTCCCTTGCCCCCCTTCTTCATATCAGCATGAAATGACCCTAAACTAGCAGAACACCCAGCCTGACAGGATTTTTTGAGATAGTGCTATGGTATTAGTTCTTACATCACTCATCTTGTCGGCAGCGAGCGTCAGAGTCATGACCAGAAGGTGATAGAGATCAGGAGCAGAGAGCAGGGAAAACTCTCCTGTGTCATGATGGCAGTCAGCTTCTGCAATGCTCCCCTGAGGTGTTCAACACATGGCACAGCTGGAGGTATCTTCAGTC
Source organism: Irena cyanogastra (assembly GCA_013397155.1). Taxonomy (NCBI): domain Eukaryota; kingdom Metazoa; phylum Chordata; class Aves; order Passeriformes; family Irenidae; genus Irena; species Irena cyanogastra. The sequence continues at coordinate 632,727 of VWZV01010916.1, read as the reverse complement.
TATTGCAAATTACAGCAGGTGTCTAAACCAGCATGTGTCCCATCCACGATTATCTCGAGAAGGGGGTTAAAGCTCTCTGCCTATTTTAACTGATTCATATCTGGAAGCTCAGGCAAATATTACCTCCTTTTTAAATTTGCACTGTTGCTGTTGGGATTAATATGCATTTGCACATCTGAACCAAAACCAGAAATGATCTAGAAGAGAATAATGTTATATGCTTTAATTGGAAATAGAAAATACAGTTTTTCAAAAAATGAAGCAGAAAAGACAGGAAACAATTTCAAAATGTAAAACTCTCAACATTCTGTCAGTTTGAGACCAGACTGCATCCATGTTGCAGTACTGTATATGAAACAAACCTACGCTGAATTTCCTTTCCTGAATTAAGCCAAAGGCTTTTAATATAGATCAAGTATAGAAAAATGTCAGCCACTTAGTTCCACAGAAATAGTGATCAGAATGTCTGCCATTGCAATGCAGCACCAGACATGCTGTTGCCCAGTAACATCAGGCAGGAGAAGGTGTCTTGAGAGCTGGTGATGTATGTCAACCACTGCAGCATCAATTGGCAAAAGCTGGCTGTACTACATTTCAGGGAAATAAATAACGTGCAAACGCTGTCTCAGTGTCTCCGTCAGGAAAAGTAAAATTATTAAAGCATTTAAGGCTAAATTTTAGTTTAAGTATATACTGAACTATTAAAAGGCACGAAGACCATAGTCAATGCAATATATGTATTTTTTAGAAGGGGAAAAAAAAACCAAATTGGAAGGAAATAAGGAACCTGAGACTATGCTGCAGAACTTCTTCTCCTCTATTTGGGCTGACCTGATCACAAACTAAGGCTAAACAGAGCTAACACTTTTTACAGCAGACCTCTGTTAACCTTTATTGGGACCACAAAAACATGAGTGCCCTTAAGAAAACAATTAAGCTAAACATGTGAAGGGAGTTAAAGCTGTTTTATATGGCTAGCCAATTACTGTGTCACAGCCATAATTTTCTAGCCATATATTAGAACTCGGTGAACTCCCTGAAATAGATTGTACATTATATTTTAGTAGAAACCTGTCTTCCATCCAAAAATACTTATTTGATAGAAAAAGAGTCCTCTAGTCTAGCAACACAAGGAAGCAGACACATATATATGATTAAGCTGTAAAGAAAGACTGAGAGTTGATACTGATATAAGGGAAAGAGAGCACAGCTTTCCTTAGCAGATCCTGAATAGCACAGCCAGAGTGGGGGCGAACTGAAACTAGCTGAAAAGATCAGTGCAAGATATGTATTTATATCCTGTAGGATTGTCTCTGATACCTTACAGAATCCCAGCCCTAGAAAGAACTCAGAATAGACCTTGTTCACCTTTCATTACAGAAACTGTGGAGAACTAATGTAACTGTCAAAAGAAAAAATACCAGCAGAACTCATGAAACCTAGAAGGCCCCCCAGCAGAGCTGCAGGAGGGGAAGGCTCAAGATTGGCTCTAGGAAAAGAAAAGACAAGTTTAGGATTCCAGGTATCTTTGCAGTGAAGCAACTTCCAACCCTCTGAGGACATTTGAGACAGGGGTTAATCTTTTCTCCTAATGCAGGGTAACGTGTGAGAGAAATATATTCTGCTGATGCATGTCTTCACATTCTTAACAGAATACTTGGCAAAGTAAAAATATTTCATAACAAGTGAATGGAATGTCTTTAATTTTCTTATATATCTGGTGGAACTGTTAAATCAAGACCTCAATTTAGTTCTTGCAAATAGATTAGTCTTTACAAATCAAAGACAAGGTGCTGATCCAAACTCTAGTAACGCTGCTGGAGACAATTCCATTCCTATATGTATTTTTTTGGCAAAGAAATGGTCTTATTTCTTTGCTAAACTACTAGAAAAATAAATTAAAGAGAAGTCATGTTTCTGTTCACAAGGAGGGGGTGTTTCCTGATTAGCTGAAGCTAATAACTACCTTTAAAATGGAACCTTTTTCTAAAAGTGAAGATTTTAGAGCATCAAATAGACAATAAAGCCTATTTTATAGCTGTGTCTTGAAGTCTTATTGTAAATACAGTCACCCTATAAAATGCTATTAATTATAGTTATAAATAGGAACTACCTATAGAGTGCTTATGTGGTTTTGACAGCATTTTGGGTATCTTTTTTTCTTACAAAGAGGATAGTTTTAAATTACTGAGCACTGCAAGCTTTGGAATATGTGCTTGATTTCCATAAGTAGATAGTTACAAGGTTAACCATACTTTTTGTGGAGGGCTGACTTTGGCTGGCTGCCATATGCCATGCAGCTGCTATATTATCCCACCTTCTCAACTGGCCAGGGGAGAAAATAAAGAAAGAGAAATCAAGATAAAGGCAGGGAGTTCCCTTTTCTGCTACTGACATGGGCAAAACAGATTCTACTGGGGAAAAAATACATTTATTGACAATTAAAATTGCGCAACATGGTGAGAAGCAAAGAAAAATATGAGAAAACCCTCCTGACACTCACCCCTTCCCTCTTCTCAGGCTCAGCTTTGCTCCTTCTCTCCTGACTGCTACACCTCATCAACCCAAGCGGTGCAGAGGGATGGGGAATGCGGAGCTGCTGTCAGTCAGCCGCAGCTCCTCTCTTCTATTTTTTTCCCTCTCTGCACTTTTTTTTCCCTGCTCCAGCCTGGAACATTGCCGGGGCCACAGGGAAATCCCTGCCCCGCCGGGGTCTCTCCCAGGCCGCAGGGCCATCCCTGCCGGGTCTCTCCTGCCCCGTCCCTGCTCCCGCTGTCCCCTCGGGCTCGCAGGGCTGTTTCCCGCTCGGTTCCCCTGGCTCAGCCCTGGCTGCCGGGCAGCGTTTTGCCCTCCCTTGCCCGGGCTTTCCCCGGGGCTCTCGCCCGCCCGCCCGTGGCTGCAGCAGCCGTGCCCTGCGCTGGGGCCGCTGCAGTTCTCACGCAATGCAGTTTTGTAATGAGCTCTCAGTATGGAATTGCTATGGAAGAGGATGGATGCTTTAAATGTGTTTGCAAAGGCATAAGATTTCCCCCTTTTCTTACCGTTGTGTGACTCTCGAAAGGAAAACGTGAAGGATTTTGATGAAAAGGTGAAGGAAATAATGCCTGTATTGTGTTTGGACAGGAATATTGTCACGTGTAACCACTATAAACCTGTTGCAAACTAATGTTTTACTTGTTAATGCTGGATATTTTGGAATAATAAAACAGACAGATGCAGCTCTCTTTCAATTAACTGAATGAAAGCTTGTGATGTTATTTGATTGTTAATCCCACATTTATGGGGTTTTTTTGTTTGTTTGTTTGTTTGTTTTCTTACATAAATTTTGGATTAACGTGTGCCTTTGACATCGTGACAGTATATGCATTCTCAGTATACCCATTCCCCTCACAGATGTTTGTTTTAACACCTTAGGATCTGTGGCTGCATCACCTTTTCAGTCAAATAATCTGTATTCACTTGAGCAACTCCATTGCAATAATTTGTTACTGACCTTTTTCTGCCACTGTCTGATTTACTGGGCAGCAATTCAAACTTTTTAGGTGGATTCCCTAGATTAATTTCAATTTCAGATCCTGAAGCTGAGTACAGTTTTCCTGTTTTGATGTTTTTCATGTGGAAGTACTGTGCAGGATAAGTGCTCAGGTCTTCTTGCACTTGTAGGAATTATTCTGTCTTTCGGTAAGGAAACTTATTTTTTCATTCTAAAATAACAGCCTTTGAAATAAAAACGAGCCAGGAAACTTGATAAAAGAACAAACAGAATATATTTTTTGTGGTAAAGATATTAATATATTTTGATGATCAACATGTTACTAATACATCGAGAGAATGTTAATGGATTTCTTTACATAATTATGATTAGCAAAAACAGAACAAAGTAGAATATGTTACTGCAAACCAATTAGGTAGAAAGTGAATAATCTGGGAATTTGGGAGACGTTGCAATTAGCACAAGAAACACAGAAATCACCGTGTTGGAAGACAGCACTGTGACCCCGCTGACATCTTTGTCCTCTTCCCACACTCCATCTCTGTTCTACAAAGATTATACAATGAAAAACTATTTCCAGGAGGCTTGCTTTTTCTACCAATGTAACTGATCAAACTTTATTTACTTTCCTTGTGAATTAGAACACAAGTCAGTCTTCACCATCACCCTAGATATTTTTAGAAAAAATAAATTCATGGCAAACATTGATCTAGTGGTTTCTCATTAACCTCTCAGGTTCCAGCATTCATTCATTTGCAGACTTTCTAAGTTATAGAGTGCCTTAGAATCAAAAATCCTATCCTTGAAAATGTGTTTGATATCCTTTTTAATATATTTCTATCATATGGTCCCATGACATCCTTTGGCAATTGGTTTCAGAAATCCTGTGCATGGGAAAAGAAAAAAACATTTTTAGCTTCTTGCACATTTTTTAACTTTTGTCTTCTATTGGTGTAATCTTTTTAACAATGCACAATTTAAACTATTATTTCCTATTTGTGTTCTCTGCACCACACCTGATTTCATGGATATTTACTAAGTTTTTAGTGATCTTTACTTCTGTCCTTACAAATCTCCATCTTTTTTTCTCAAAAGATAAACAGACCAGGACTCTTCAGTGATTCCCATATCAGAGCTATTCCTTATATCCAATGAAATATGTTGATTTTTTTCCTAAACTTTTTTCCCTTAGTTTTTTTATGTCTAATACAACTATAATCTAAACTGTAATTAAATATACAATGGGTGTATTGCTAATGCAGGATATGGAAAAACTAAAATAATCTTGCTCTTTCCAATGCTTTCTACATTGAGACATGTTTGAAAATGTTTTTTTCCATGACAGATCCATTGTTACTGAAACTTCAGTTTATTGTTCAGTTATTTAGTTTATTTTATTAAACAGCTGTGAATTTCACTTCTGCTTAGAACTAGCTTATTTCCTTTGTGTCAACAAATATCAACGGATCAGTTCTTGTTTGGAATACACATTTCTAAGACCAGCTTGCATACTACTGTTTCTTTAAAATCTCTGCACAACTGAAAAGAGAATAAAGGAGCCACTATTTTGAACTATAGTTCAGAAAAGCAATATTATCGTGTTTTTGGTTGCTAACAAACAAACCAAATGCCTGATAATAACTATTAATTGTTATAGTAACTATCCATTGTACATAAGATGGAAATCTAGAAGTACCGGACTTGCAGAAAGAATTCTCTGGCCCCACAATACTTCAAGAGTTTTGAATGAGTACCAGGAATATGTGTGCCTGGAAGGAAGCAGATGACTTGAGGAATTAGGTTTCATTGGAAAGGCAGACTTGACAGCTATAAGCAAGAAACTTGTTCTTATTAAGTTGCCTTCCCGAAATGGTATTTCTTGAGTAGTACAAGGATAGATTTGATTACATTAACAACATGAAGATATTGAATAAAAGTTGAATTAAAACCCAGCAACTGTACCTTTTCATGAGGAAAAAAACTTGAAAAACAAAACAAGATGAGAAGCTTTGGATCCCATTTTTGTTTTGCCTCCAAACCTGTGTTCTTTTGATGTATTGTTTTTCTTTGGTTGTTTTTTAACACTTCCTAGTAGTTCAGGAGAAGGAGGAGCAAAGAGCAAGAAGGCTGTGTTTCCCATAGAGTTTTCGTAGCCTAATTTGTCACAGTGATTGTGGCACAGAACAAATATTTTCCCATCTATCTTTTTACAGAAAAATTTCTTTCTTCTTATCGAGACAAAAAGGCAAAAAATAGGGAATAAAAAGCACCCCCAAAACATGGTTTCAATAGCTTCATCATTCCTTGTTGAAAAATTACACTCTCCATGTAATCGAAAGATAGACTTCTCTTCAATATTTCAGCACTTACATAATCTGCTTAGGACTTAGCTGAATCCAGGTGCCAGTCCTATTTTAACTCTCTGCTCCAATCGAGACAACTTCTGTTTTAGGCTAATGTTCTCATAGGAATTAAGGAGTGTAAAGGATGGATAATGACAGCCCCAACTGGCAAAGCACACTTTTTCAATACATGCATCATAGAGTCTCAGAAGTCCAACAAGACAAGAGCAATAATTAGCACACATGAAAACAACAATAAGGAAGTGTACAGGGAGATTTTGCTAGAACTAAGTTCTAAAGAGCCACTAGGTAATAGAAAAACATGAGTCCCATAAGTGCTATTGTTTCTCATCTATAAATATTTTCAAAGAACTAAACCACTATATAGTCTTTAATATTAAAATAACTAAAATTAATCTTAAATAAGTCTATTACAATTTCCTGAATGCTGACTAGTAAAGGTACTGTACAGATCTGTAGCTATTACCTTATTGATCTTGTTGAAAGGTAATAACCCTTGAACCAAGACTTTCTTATTTGAAATACAGCTTGTTATCCTGTTTAATTTTAAAATAACAATCAGACTTGGTAATCTTTGTAGATAGTGCACAACTAACAGAATCCAAAAAAGGTTCAAAACCATATAGATAGAAGTTTGGGGTTCCATCCACTGTATATTTAAACTTTAAAGATTAGAGAACTGTAAGGTGACAGCACTCAGGCAGTTCTAGTTTCTACATCAACATTTTTTCAAAACATATTTTTAAAGCATTACTGTTCAAAAAATCAGTGCAAAAACATTTCAGGGATCAACATTTATCAGGCATTAAGCTCTTAAAAATCTTTTATAATTTCCAATTTTCAAAGACAGTACAAAAGTAGTTATTATAAATTGCATGCTAGGCATGACAAGCTACATTCATAAAGAAATATCTGTTAACTCAAGAAACATTTCTTGATTGAGTCTGTGAGAAACAACCACCCACTTTTTAATATTTTAAAGGTTTATTAAACCTTAAGAAAAAAAACATAACAAAAGGATTAAATAGGGAAAAATAATAGCCTGCCATGTGGCTCACCCACAAAAATGGCTGTTCTGCCTTTTCTACCCTGATGATTGCATCAGCCAACCCTGGCCCCTCCCAAAGTCTGTCAGTCAACTCTTCTTTACTGTTTATTGGTGGAGACTGCTTTCTTGCAACTTGATTGGAGCATCAGGTGTTGTCACGCAACAAGCTTTTCCATTCCCAACTGCCCCATGTAAGAGGTATTTGTACACACCTTCTTTCTACCTGTCCTAGACAACTCAGGCTGTCTGATGGCAAAAATACAGAGTGGGGGAAAAGGGGACCATGGGGAGAACAGAGGACATCTAAACAACAAACCACAAATACATTGATAAAGCTTATCTTAATATACACAATATACCCATCCCTTAATTGTGAGAGCCGATCATCTCATTATTTATTGTGAACAAGTCCACATGGAAATTTTGTGTTTAGAGGTGTTTTTCCCTGATCACACTGGAGCACCTCAGAGCAACTATATATTGAAAATCTCATCCTGCATTCATGCTTTTATAAATGTAGAATAATAAGCATATAGTGAGAGGATTGTTTGATGAACGTTATAACACTAACAAAAAATAGCTCTCATTTCTAGTATTCATAGTAGAAAAGCATTTTAGTTAGCACAATTCTTTAATTATAAAAAAATATTTTAACTTTTTTATTTCTCACAGTTTGTACTTAGGCAGCTGAAAATTATCTGCTAGGCTTTGAGACTAGTAGATGAAAAACTCAGACATTGGCAAAGGCAATGCTTTTCTGAATCAAACAAGTAATTTTGGTGGTTAGTGCTTCACAGTAAAGCTCAAGAATCTCTGCAAGAGACAATTAAGATGTAACATTTCCAGACAGAATTTCCCCTCAACTCTTGACAGTTAGAGGTCAGTCTGGCCTGAAATACAGGGATTTATATCTTTCCCTTGGGTCCATTACTTTGTACATGGTTAGAAAGCTGAAAATGGAAGTTAAAATTCATTGGAAACCGCTGTGTGGGATCAGTTAGAATTATTAATTATGTTGGCTTAGATCCACAAAAAGAGCCATAGAATGTAGGTACTCAAAGCTGTCACATACTCTGCAAAACATGTAGGTGCCTTAAGATCCAGTTGCAGCATTTCAAGTTAGTAAATTTCCCTGAAGAATGTTTCTTCTGCCCTGATCTTTGCTGGGTTTCATTACAAGTGTCAGCATCTTCTCATCCTGTATCACTGGCAGAGCCTACAGAACTTGGTTCTAAAACTCGGGACAGAATTTATGTGGCTCAAATTACATATTCATAAAACATTTAATGACATATGTATGACAGATATTAATAAAATTTACAGAAATAATCTCTTCTAAACCTATTGCTGCCATTGAAAACAAAGTCTGCAGGTATTGCAAGTATTGCAAGCAGGTATTGCATATGATTAATTCTATGAGGTTTATTTGGAAGCACCATCAAGAAATGAGGAAAAAAATGCTGTTCGTCAAATTGTTCCCTATAGTAAAGATCACTCTTGTGTTTGGATAAGAAAACATTTGAAATCAGGTCATCTGCTGGCTCAAATGGACAGTGCTCTACTTCACTTCAAAAAAGTATTTCTGTTTTGGTTTAGATCAGACAGAACACAGGGTTTCATAAATGTTTAAAAGCACATTCCTAGAAAATTCATTTAGCCTCTCATTATGCCCTTCAGTAGCCTTACTGATAGGAAATTGAACACATTTTAGAGAGATAGTAACAGGTTGAAAAAGTATTACCCTCCTACATATTAGAGTGATTGAACATTGCAAATTCTTACAGTAACAAAATAATTACAGAACAAGAAATTTTATTTCATTTTTCTTTTCATTAAAAGAAAACATCTGTAGGAGTGCAGTAGGTCTTTGACCTGAAGCAAAATGGGGGAGAGAGAGCCGTGCACAAAATTAATTATATCTTGTAGTATAGCCTTACCCTAATGTTGCCAAATTTTGATAATTCTCTAAACATGGACAATGACTCAGGTTTAGAAAGAAGACATTGTTTATTCTGCACAGGATGTAAGGTGGGAGTTTTCCACAAATTGAGCATGCCAGGGAGGAGAACAAAAAGAATTCATGCACTAAAATTTACATAAACCCTCCTATCTAATACATAATCGCCACCTACATAATACAGTCATTTAGCTTGGGCTACCTTGTGCAATACTTCTGACTGCATCTGCATGGGCCTCTTCGGGGATCTCTAGTGGTTTCTGGGGCTCATTTTTGGAGGTGCCCCCTACTCAGTTTCAAGCAAAGTTCAGCTTAGGATGTGCAAAACAAAAGATTGTGTTCCAAATAAGATGTGATCTGCAGCTCCAGCCTCACTTCTTAAAAAAATTGCCAAACAGGACATAAAATACAAAGATTTCCATAAGCATTAAGCAACGTCTGCTTGACACACATGATAACACCTATTTGCATTTAAAAGAGGGTTTAAGGGTGAGAGTGATACCATCAGATTACATTTACAACAAAAGAAAAGGAGGGGACTGAGAATTCTGCTTAAAGACATGATAAGGATGTTCCTTTTCTTAAGGAATGTATTACTTGCAGATCTAGACATAGGCACAAGATTTATCTGCTCTGTGAGAGAGCAGGATTGAATGGCTCTGCATTACTTTTTATCATGACCTCATGATAGTTATACCTGTAGTAAGATAATTTCTGTTTTCTAGAAGTTGAAAGGTAGCGACTTGGCAATTCCAGGGAGCTGTTTCAGGGAGTGGGGGAACCTGCCCTATCCTCACCTCATTGCAGACTGCTTGCATGTCTTAAAGGAGTGGGACTTACAAGGGCATACTGTTGCTTGGTATATTACATTGACATTCCTTGCTGTCTGTTTGTGAGTGTGTTAACCACTGTTCAATGTTCTTATAGCTGCTTTATATTCCTGTGCTATGCATATTTTGTGGTATACTTGTGCACTTCAAAAACGCATCTTGTACCCAGAGTCAATGAGGCGCCAAGTGAGTGAATTTCATGTCAAAATCTACAATTACCTTGTCCATCTCCAGACAGACCATGCGCAAGGTTTTATAATTAGAAATTCTCATTTCCTCTTCTGCTTTTTATTTAAATCATTTTTGCTAATGCCTGGTATGAATATTTTCCCAGATATAAAATGCAAAAAACAAATAGCACCTTGGTTTTGTTTTTTTTTTTCTTTCATTAAAGTAGTTAAAGATTTAACTGCTCAAATTTTCACTTATAACTTATTTTGTACCTGAAATTTTACCTGGCATTCCCTTGGGAAAATAAAAATGTAAACATGCAAATTGTTTGAAAAGGGTCAATTTCTTTATAGCTGTAACAGCAAAAAAAAGACCCCATTCAATATAGACTCCAATTTTGCTCAAAAGAAAAATCTTTTTAAAATGTAAGAATTAGATATGTAAAATCAAGCTATGTGTGATAGACTCCTTCATAAAAATTCCACCTCAAAACTCATCCATGAGTGTCTTACAAATGAAGTCATCCCAGCTATTTTTAAACTTAAGGGGTTTGAAAGCTTGAGATATTGACCCGATAAAACATTCCAATTTTTACATACTTACTGTGATGAAATTACTTTTGAGCTCCTTCCCCTTATCTCTCATCTTATCTATTTGCTTTTAGGAGATGTGCTGTAAATCAGAATAATTTATTTATTTAACATTTATTAGCTTGTGGGCTTGGTGAATGTTATACTAAAGGCACCACTATGAATCTGAATAACAAATTAGTGCCTCTTCAAATCTGATATGAATAGGATGCTGACAATTTTCTTCAAATAAACTATGAATTTTAAAACCAAACTCAAGATGATTTAATAGGAGAGGATTGCTAACTTTAATAGTTTGATTATCCAGATGACATATATTTCACTTCATTTTCTTTACATGTACAGCATTGACAATAAGAAAAAAGGAGGCTTTCTACATCAAAGCATTTTGGAAAGTCTCGGAAATATGATGTTTAAATAGGATGATAGTGTTACTGAAACCTAAAATAAATCTGCCACTGAAGTATTATTCACTGTCTTTATTATTGTTATGTTTCAGATCTTCATTATCTAACACTTTCCGTCAATTGCATAGAATACGTGATTTAAAAGAATGCCGGGATATTGATATGTAAGAAAATTATAGGTGACAATTCTATTGACTTTTAAAAGCAGTCTTTCTCTCAGATTTTCTCAACAAAGTATCTGCAATGTTAATTCTTTAACAAATATCATAAAAAAGTATTTTTATGAAGAGGTATTCCAGGGTGATTACTAAAATTATTGAATAGAAGTTCAGATTTGAAGGTTTACAGAATATTGTTGAAATGAGGGTTTCAAAAATGAAAAATAAAGCTCAATCTAAAGCACCATCTATCTAATAGAGAAGATAAATATTACACATCATCTTCTGTAAATAACTCCGCAGACAGTTGCAGACAGGTTTTAGAGACAGTATAGGATTCCATGAGCTATTTTGTGTATTATCTGCTCTTGTTTTCTTGTAAAATTGTGCATTTGTAAAATTAAGCTCTTGGATATGATAAGATTATATGGAATCTTTATGTATATGTTAATAAAAGTTGTCTTAATTATAAATGTTTCTTACTGCTTACCTTTATTCAAAAAAACCAAGGACCTAGAATGATTTACAGAAGTTTTGCAATACTTTTAAAATAGATAGGCAATATTGGTTCTAGCCTAGGGAACATAAGCACTTTAGACTCAGAAGCCAAGCTTCACTAGAGATTGGTGAACTATCACAATTGACTTCTGAAAAAGAAGAGAGAAGTAGACCAGACCAAATACTGTGAAAAATTTATACATGTCTCTCCAGGCTCTTAGGGGTTAGAAGGGTCTTTCCAGTGGTATATGGAATAGAGGACTTGCAAAAGATGGTGCATTGATTTGAAATTGAAATATTATTTCACTTCTCTTGACATTTATTCTTGGGTAGCTAAATACTCTGAGTGCCTGAAAGCAAACAAATGGTGTATAAAATGAGAATACTCAGATCTATGGCATTTTAAATTCAATAGCAATTTAATAAATAGATGGTATACAGTGGAAGAAAGGAAAGCCTCTCTATTTTGGGACAGGCTATAGTTCAGTCTTTCACTGGCTGTTTGGTATGAGTTAAAAATGGCCGCTCTAAGGAAAGTTAACGGGCTACTAGCAGGAGGCTTCTTGTGTGGCCCTAAAATATCTAAGCCAATTTTTGTTTCTTTTAATATACAGGGGCATTTTCCATTCAAGAGTATCTTGATTACATGCTTTTTCATGGTTTTGAAATCAATTGCTTTGTATTTTCATTAGGATAGTGCTTAGGATTAGGTGCTTATGACATTTGAGGCATACATTTTTCTGCTTGTATTTTTTTACCAAGCTGATGAAGAAACATGCATGCTATCAAAGAGTCATGCCATAGCTAAACACAGTTCTGTTTCAAAAATAAGGGTGGTGGACAGGAACAGAATGTTCCTTACAGCTATGGATCTTTGATATAACAAAAAATATAACACAAATTGCTGGTCATAGACAGAGGTTGTAAACCATTGTTCCATCAGAATTTGTTTGGGACATTTTAAAATATGTTTGCAAAATGTATTTTTCAAAGCCAAAACTGCAATGAAGTTATAGGTGGATTATTGAGTTACTTTATTCAGTAGCAATATTATCTACCAGAATTTTCTGATTGGAGATTTAAAGGTCAATGTGTTAAGTTTAGGGAATTTCCAACATATTAGACATCAGTTATCTCCCTATCTGTGTGTTTGTGGAAGGTTTGCTTTTAGCCTGGAGAATTTGACCTTTACATGGTTTATAATATAGGTAAAGTTTCTCAGTATAAGAATGTCTACCAATATTTCTGAACCTTCCTGATTTCCTCTAAGTGTCCATTGTGCACTTAATTTGATAGGTAGTTCATGATTTCAAGAGAAAAACTGAGGTCTGTTGTTTTTAATAATAACTTACATTTATCACCATGGTTGATCAACATAGTGCTGTAACCTGACTTTTTCTTTTCACTTGTTTTTTGGCAGGGAAGGAGTGGGAACAAAAACTTTTTTTTTAATTACTGTTGGATAGTATTTTTTCTTGTTATTTGGGCAGTAGTCCTGTACATTACCCATATTAAATAATTCATTGGGATTTTTTCCTCTGAAATATACAGTTGGCCTATCCCAGTCATTTCTTTATTGCAGCAAAAGGCTTTCCACATGCTTCAGAAGTGTCACTGTGATATTTTGTTCTTCCTGATTCTACACAGTCACTGTAAACTTCTGTCAAGAGAATAAATCATTATGAAGAACAGCTTGGTTTAAGTTTGTCTATATATTTAGAGTACTTTCTACTTTTACACTTTTCAGTTTAAAGCATATCTCATACAAAACCAAAAAAATAGGGTATTTTTATCTTCTGCTTCTGAACAATGAAAGTGGAAGCACAGCAAAATTTACTCATAAATTATCATGCTTTGCAGTTGAAGGTCTATATAATGTGGAATTATACACCAGTATCCATTCCTTAGTGTGGTGAAGTATAAAGCTAGGAGATACTTTGATCACAGAAATGCCAACTTATAAAATTGTTCACAAGTGCTTATTACATCTTAAACTCACTTCAAATTCTAATTCAAACTTAGTTCCAAATTTAGAAACTTCTTAGAGGGCACAGTATCAGAAAAAGGTACTTTTCCAGTTTCATGGTTACTCCATGGCGCTCTGGAAGCTTGTACATAAGCTCAGGAAGCTTGTCTAAGCTTATGCATTTGTGTGCAAAGTTTACAAGTCACTTTGATAGGGTAGTTGTGTGGCTTTTGATTGTGTGGTAGTTGTGTGTGATGAAAAACTGATGTTATTTGGTTCCAGGCCTGTCTCTTAAGGAATCCATGTGACTGAAACCCAAAAATACTAATCTGCTTAGGTGAGATGGAAGATGATACTGTGGATAAGATGCAATAAAATAATATACTATAAGTCTTATTAAATGTGTATTTATTAAAACCAATTAAGTCATTTAAAGCCTGCTTGGCCGGATGATGAGCACTATGGAAATGCCAAAAGCAAGCTATATCGTATAGGTGTAGAAAAATTAGAGATTATAATTTTTTTGTGGTTTCTTTCAGAATATGGGAAAAAGCCCTCAACAAAACAATAGAAGAGTTTGCATGCGAGATTTATGTTTTACCTCTTCAGGACTTTCATGTAAAAAAAAAAAAAATCCATGTTCAAAAGGCAGTAGAAATGAGTGTCAGGATGTGTGGAGGAGGTGGAACATCTGAGACCAGGATGAGGAAAGGGTATGGAGTACCCACAGGGTGAGAAGTGTGAGCCTGCAAAAGAAGGAATTAGACGATTGCTATGGCAGCCCAGCCGTGGTGGGAGGGAGGGAGAGAGAGAGGGAGGCTGCAGAAGAGCACCTGGGAGAAGGTACCTCTCCATGTAATAAGTGCCTCCAATTGGAGCCCAAGGTCATGAGTGGCTCACGCACACCGAACTTCCACACAAATGTCTCCAGGCACACACTGCTATTTCTTTGTGCTTTCAGAAATAATGTAGTCCTGTCATGCTTCCCCTCTTTGCTTTCTCACAGCTAGGTCACAGGGCCTCATCTCATCTATGAAGAAAAGTCACTGTATTTTTGGATCAAATAAAGTCTAGCTAAAATAAGACAAGGTTAACTGAGCTAGAACTATTGCACACTCATTACAGTGAGAAGAGACTAAAAAAGGAGTACATAAACTCTGACCCTGACTGCTTTATTTCTTCTTGTAGATTGTTCTGTAGAGCTCTTTTGTGTGAGTGGCTTATCCAGTACTTGAAAACATCACCTTTTACACTTAGCTAGAGTGAAATTTCTTCAGGTTGTTGTGTATATAGGATTTACTGAGAAGTCTGTTTTTTACAGCTTACAGTAATGCACAGTGGGAAGTAGGAAAAGAGAAAAAGTTTATGTATTTCATAGAATCACAGAATCACAGAATATTCTGAGCTGGAAGGCACCCACCAGGATCTTCAAGGAAAACTTTTCAGTGAGTGGCCCACAAAAGGATCAAACCCACAACCTTGATGTTATTAGCACCATGATCTAACCTACTTGAGTTGTTACAGACAAGAACAGGGAGAGGCTGTCACTTTTCCTGGCTAGTATATCTAAAGCTATGAAACCATGATCCCTATTAAGTATTTTTTTTTCACTCTTTTTTCCTTTTTTTTTTTTTTCAATGACAGTAATTTCTATAGATTGCCAGTCTAATTGTTTACTTTTTTTATTTCCAGGAAGAACGATCATTTTTCTATGGCAAAACAGTTTCATCTGAGGTGGGCTGGGAGGACTTGAGATGAAAAGGGGTTTGGAATCATACACAATGCATTTCTACTATAATGACTGCAGCGTCAGAAAGAAAACATGGAAATGGTGTATTAATCTGTGCTTTAATTGCCAAATCAAAAAGGTTACAACATATCAAATTTGTTTTCATTGTAAAGGAAAGAGAATTACAATCTTGTGATTCAGTTCTGCTGAAGAAAATTTCCTTTTCTTGACCACTCTGTGTACATCAGACCCTAGGGTTTTGCGGCTGTCTGTGTAGGACATGTACGTCTGGTTTAAAGGCTGACAAAATATTTTTAATTTGGTTTTGTAGATGTTCTCATTTCTGCCAACCAGGAAAATTTACATTAAAGTGTCTCTCACAGACTGTCCAGTGCATGTCTCCTTTGGTGATTCCCATGCAGTACTGTGTTTCTTTAAAGAAATGAGGGAGATAAATGCATCATTCACTGGTGATGTGAGTCCAGTGTGCTGGTCTGGACTACACATCAAGGCTGAAAACCCCACTGTTATGACCTGGGAGATCAGAAAATCTAAATATAAACTGGGATTAAAAGAATTAGTATCCTAGTTCCTCCCTAAAATGTTTCTCTTTTTGTCTCTGTAGCAAAGATTGCTCCAGACTCAGCACAGTAGCACACAGCATATTCCTGGAAAGCTGTTAACTTCTGTATGACAATCAGTAAACCTAATCATCACTCCTGTTTGATTTGCTATTGACTTGGCTATTTTAAGGAGTAGCTTAAAATTTGCCCTTCTCTTGCCTCAGTTGAGTTCCTCTCATGTTAGTTTCTAGTAATTGCTAGTGCCAATTGGATTGTAGTGTTCATTCCATTTTGTGCCAAGACAGATACAAGCTATATGCTGGTAATGTGTGGGTAAGGCAAGATTGTACTCACATACATACATAAAAATCTTAGTTGTCAAAAGTCCCTATGAATTATATCTTTTATTCAAACTGCGAGCCAGAGCTCCAAACAGAAGCTGTGTTGAAGCTTCCAAAGACATTTGAACAGAGAACTCTCTGTGTTTTTCCTGAGGTTCTGCTTCAGTACATGCAGTTCATTACTGCTCACTGCTCAGTCATAAGACATTAATAAAAGCCCTGTACACAGGGAACATTCCTTGATCCTTAAGATTGCTCATATGGGTTAAGCTTTTTATAATGCTGCAAAGGCCAGTCATTTGAGAAACTTGTACATTCGGTGTCATACAATTTTTTTTCTGTGGTACAAGGGAATTTTGTATGTCAGTGGCCTAAAAATATATGACATTGTATAAGACTTTGGCAAGCTAAATGCTTATTACAGAGGAATTTAAAATTAGTGTTTAATGAATGAACACTGCTTAAATATCAGCTTATGGCATTGTAAATCAAGGTTACTGCGCTTAGGTCATGCAAGATTAGGAGCTGTAAAAGTGACCCTTTATCTCAGTGAGATAATAATTTTAATTTCAAATTGTTTTAATTAAAATACAGGTCATGGGCTGTAAGAATTAAGAGCCTTCAGGCCTCATAGCCTGAAGGAGGAAAGGGGAAGTTATGAGTATGTGCAGCCTGGTGATCCCAAAGCTGAACTTGCTTTGAGCAGGAGGTTGAGCAAGAGTCCCTTCTAGACAGAATTATTCAGTCTTTCTGTAATTCTGTAAAATCAAATAAAGTACAGAAACAATACTCAAAAGAAAACAGAAATTCTTCCATGAAATTCTTTCAACATATTCTTTTAAGTCATCTGAAAACATAATTTTTATCTGTAACATTTTTCCTCAGTCTTGGAATTAGTTTAATGTATATATTCATATAGATAATATTTATGTCTTCTGAACTGATGACAAAGCATTTAGAGACAGGAATCTCATTTTGATTGATCTACAATCATTCAAAAAGAAAAAAAAAAGAATCCCAGGAATCCATTAGATCACTAAATTCATGGCTTATTCCCCAAATCCATCTTTAAAGATTATACTAAAATTTAAACTTTACAGTAACCTGTATTTTTCTGTGAGGTTTTTTTTCCCATTTTATAGTACATTATTGTTAAAAGTAAATAAAGAAACTAAAAAGAAAAGGAAGAGGAAACAATGTCATATTTTGGGACTTGAAATTATTTTGCTATTTCTTGCTATGTTGTATTTTTCTGGTTTTGATAAAGGAAAATAAGTATATTCTATGCTGCTCACATCTACATTACTATGCACTTTACACAGAACTAAAATTAGTTTTAGGACTGAATAAATATAGCAAGTAAAAGAAATAATAAATGGGAAATCCTATGCTGCAGTATTTTTTCCAGTTCCTAATCTCCACAAATAAAGGCCGAGGAAAAGAAAAGATCACTGAGAAATTATAGAGAGTAGTATAAGCATGCAAGGAAAGGAAAACTCTGACACACAACATAAAAGATGAGATAATATTACTGGAATCACAGAATCATTTAGAATGGAAAAGACCTCTAAGATCAAGTCCAACCTTTAACCAAGCACCACCACATCAACTAGATCACGGCACTAAATGCCACACAACCCTTTCCATAAAGAAATTCCTTCTGATGTCCAACCTGAACCTCCCCTGGCGCAGCTTGAGGCTATATCCTCTTGCCTTGTTGCTAGTTTCCTGGGAGAAGAGGTCAACACCCACCAGAAAGGGAAAAAATATCATAGGAAAGAATTTTCAGTCACAACATGCAAATATTCTCTGGCAAAATGCGAAGCAGAACAGATATATAAATAAAATCACCTTGAAAATATATAAAAACCAAATCAAATACAGGAATTATAATATGTAAAATAGCTCATTTTAATATGCTGTCAACAACCTTTCAGTTGTCCACTTTAACTCATCATGTTTTTACTTACTACTTTTTATTATTTTGTCTTCCTCAAAGAGTTTTAATATGCATTATTGAAAATAAAAAGACAAACTAAGCAGTAAAGCTACATTTTTTAGTACCAAAATATCTGTCTTGAAACCCAAAAATGTTTACTTGGAGAAAATACAATAAAAATATTACTTCAGCAGAGTCCATAATATCCTGCTTGTCTGTTTTCTGCCATTATGAAACTTCTGCTCATAAAGGAAATTATACTTTCCATATGAGTTAAATCAGAAAGCAATAATTTCTTTAAAGTCTCTGGATGCAGAAACTCAGGCAAGAATATGAATTGTTGGTTCTGATTTTCTTTGTGGCTTGAAAAAGACATGGTAATCTGTGTTTCTAAATATTTTCATTAAATCTTTTTTAGGAGATACAAGTTTTTTGCTTCCTTCCCTTTCTGCAAATTTTAAATATGTAAAGCCTACACTGCTTTTCACTAACACTTTGAAGCCTGGGGTTAGATTTGGGAGCAAAGCCAGCTGAATATGCTTGTCAGCTGGCCAACATTGTCTCCCTGACTGTTGAGTACCAAAGATGTAATAATGTTCTTCAACTTAATGACATCAGAAGCATTGAGTTGAAGGCAGTGTATTTGAAATGCTAGATGTATTTATAATGAGTTTATGCTAATTGAAGTATCACTGTGAAGCCTTCCTTTTCCACTTTTCACTGAACTGTGCTTTTGCTGCAAATACACTGTATAAATATCTTATTTTTCTTTGTATTGAGAGGATTATGAATTGGGATTTTTGTAGTGGGGATTGAGTCAAGGGGAGATACACTTCACACCATCTGAAGATTTTCTATGAAGCATTTTATTCCTTAAATAGTTATTAATAATGCAATCAAACTGTTATTATTAACAAAAGGTAAGTATTCACACAGTATTCACTCACTCACTCACTCACTCACTCACTCACTCACTCACTCACTCACTCACCTACCTCCCCTTGTAGTTACCCAGTTGGAGCTGCAGCTGGAGACAAAGCCCTGCTGTTTCCTCAGGAGCAGGGGGACATACTAAGGTCACTTGACTTTTAGGCAGAAGTTTGGGCATCATCTTCAGAATGATGTTTATTTCATTAGGTGTTTCTGTAATGCTGTAGTCTTCCTCTACACAAGTGCTACTGCAGTCTTGGATGTGGCCTGACTTACATGGCTTTTTCTTGATGTCAGGTGTGTTTTAGTGGCCTTCTACAGGCTGAGCAAACTTTTCCTGTCCTGACTTTACTGATTCTTGCATATCCAGCAGGACTCTTAGTTGCTGGATGTTGTCCATGAGCCTGTACACTTGCTCCCTACTCAGCATGTACTTTTCCTCTTTTCAGACCTTTGTTTCCTGGTAAATGCTTCTCAATCCATTCTCAATCTCAATTTCCTACTGAAATTTATGAAAGTTGTTCATAGAAAAGGACACAAAGAAGGCCTTTTCTGACAGTATCAGTCCTACATCTCTCTAATAGTTTTGCCTGGTTTTGTCTAACTTCAAAAGTAATTGACTTTTATTAAATTTCATAAAACTATTCTTCGTTTCAGAGAGTACTGTCAGAGTACTTAGTGGTAGCTTCTCTAAGTTCTTTTCCAATTTAGTTGTGCAGATTCCTTTCCTACTCCCCACTCCTGCAAATGACTCTAAATAATTTCACCAAGATTTAGCCATGGAAATCCTTCAAATATTATTCACTTTCTTCCTAGATGTTTTACCTTTACAGAGCCAATGAATACACCTTCCATTCTGTCAAATTTCATAATCCCTGCAACAGATCTTTTTTTTCTTAGTGTATCTCTTCACATTGCAAATAGCTGCAAAATCACAAAGCACCAGCAGCGAACAGAAAATTGTAGGCAGCTCCCCAAAAATAATTTAGTAATTATTTGATCTCTTTCTATCTTTTGATAAAACTTATCTGCCTCTCTCTGCTTTCCTTTAACACTCAGACTTGCAACTTTGTTGTTTTGACACTATGCTTTTTTTTCCCCCCAGCCCCAAGTTATATCCTGTCCTCACAACATACACTGTTCCCATGCTCCGCATATTAGTGTTAAGTACTGTGGAGTATAGATAGAAGCAGGTCAGGCACTTCCTGAGGAGTTCCTTCATATTTAGAACCAACCATCTCAACACAGAGCTCTAGTGTGTTACTAAATCCATCAGGGAACAGTTAACAGATCAAGATTCAAAATCCTAGAAATACATAAAAACCCCTTTGTATCTCCAGAATACTCAATAAACAATTAGGGTGATTTGTATTATCTTTAGTCTGTAGTACATGACATGTCACTTCACATGAACAGCTTTATGATAGTTAAAACAGAATCATTGCTAAAGTAAAGTAAGCTGAAGGTTTTTTTAAGAAATGCAGTAAAATGTATTCACTGATCAAAAATATCTGTTCAAGAAAATGTGTAATAATAGTGTGCTTGGAATATATCTATCCTCAAGGCTTTAGCAGCCATACATTGCAAATACAGGGCAGACATATTTATTGTTCTTACCCTTCAGATAATTAAAAAGTATGGTTCTCAGAAAACCACTCATTGTTAGGACAGTCACTGCAAGCTCTCAGGATATTTATCAAACAATAACCTCTCCTACGCAAGCACCTCAATAGCTCTCGCTATTAGGAACCTTTTAAAAAATAACGAGATATTGCAGCTGTTACAGGCATAAGAACTTGGAAATCTATTACATGGAGAAGCTTCAGGGTGAGAAAAATGGAGTCATGAAAAATATAATGGCTTTGAAGCCATAACAGGTTTTTATTTGCCCAGTTACATTAAAGAAAATGATGTAAAACTGTCACATTTGAGTTTCAAATTGTTAGAAAACTTTAAATTTAGACTTCTTTTTTCCTTTAAAAATTGTTGCATGAAAACTGAGTGCTCTTCTAGATAGTAAAACTGTTAACCTTGGAAAGCTGAAGTCTATTTACAGAGGAGAATAGATCAGACATTAGCATTTGACACATTAATTGACTAATAGTAGTGACATTACAGATTCATCTTTAATGTCATTCTTTGCTCTTGTGGATTGTCATGGTTCCCTTGAAATCAGTGTCAACTGAATTTTTGTATTCTTTCAGTCCTTGACAATTTTCTAAAAGGTACAGATTTGGTATTTTATCTTGAAATAAGACTGCACAGACATGCTGCTTTGAGATACTGAAATGTTAATGGGTAATGATTCACCTGGCCACTTGCAAAACCAGCAGGTGCTTTGCTGCTGATGTGCAAGGGCATAGCCCAGGTGCAGAGGGGGCTAGCACCCACCACCAGCTACGAGCTGGATTTTGAGTCAGATGGGGAGGAAGGCCAGTGAGAAGCAGATTCTGCAAGGTGGGATAGTGGTTTTTTATCATGCCAATGACCTCCTTTACATAACTGGCTCAGTTGTAAATCCCTGCCTCAGGAAAGGAGTCAGGACATTCATGTTATTCAACCCTTCTGATATAGCATAACTGGTTCAGGTGTGAAAACTCCCCCTAGGGAAGTACCAGGATGTTTCAAAGGTAGACTTGACGATATTCATCCCTCTTGGTGGGGCATAACTGGCTCAGCTACACTGAGTGAGAGGCAGCTGTCCTGTCTTAGAAGGTGTCATAAACCATCAAAGACCCCCAAAACACCCCCAGACCTATATCTAGGGCCTTCTACCAAGGACTGCACATAATCCACAGCGTAAAATTCTGCCCCACACTCGGGAGAGGTACAGGAGCATTCGCACCAGAACCTGATTGTATATTAACCCATTGAACTTTATGTTTCACAGTGATGCCTTAAGTTTTAGGTTTTATATTTTTCAGATCAGTACTGCTTTAGTGTATAACTCTAAAATTCCATTGCCTGTCAGCTACTGTTCTCCCATTTTATTCAGACAAAGCAATTTCTCTCTACGCCTGAAACTCAAGGACACCTACATGAAAAACGTAAACAACAGTGAATTGGGGGGGACGGGCAAACTTGGAATAAATGACTTCATTACCTGAAGCTGTAATTGGACAATTAACCCCTGATATTCAAATAGACCAAACTTATATCTATCTGAAAAACTCAGGACCATCTTGGGGGTAGTCTCTGTGAGGCTCCTGCACTGCCCAAGATGTATCCTTTGAAGGACTTTCAACAGATACCTACCTTTATCCTCTAACTCTGTCTAACTTCTGTTTTAGGTAGCCTCTCCAAGGCTTCCCCCACCCCCGACTGATCAAGACATCAATTCCACCATATAAATTGCTACAATCAAGTCTTTCACCGGATCTGCGAGTGGTGATTTCTTTCTACTTTTATTCTCTTTTTCTCTTTCTACCTTTTCCTTACACATTTTTTAAGTGTTATTTTTATGCTTTTATATTGCTAAATTTCTATAGATAACAATAATCAAAATGGCTACATACCTCCTTTCCATTCCATATTGCTCCCAAATAAACCCTGCATATCATTGATCCTTCAGTGTCGTTTCAATCCAATCCACCCCAAGGGATTCATTAACAAGGACCTCAGCTACCCTCACCTTCTGGGATGTGTCACAGCAGATGCCTAAGTCAGAAACCCTCTGAAAAGGATGGTGGCTTGGGATATCTAGCTTCTATTACAAAAGTGAACGATGGTAATAACTTTGAGGGTGTTTTTCCTATTTTAAGAGTTGAACCAGAACCATTAAATATTTCTTTGTGGTAATTAAAAATTCATATAAGCAAATTTTCCCACAGAGTTTCTCTAGTAGGCAACATCTGATAATGTCTACCCATGTTCTGGTGGAAAAGGAAGTATTTAGCAACTTCTTTGGATTTAAGACTTGCTCTGATTTTATAGGAAAAAAACATTTGGTTTTTATTCAAAAGTTTAATGGGTAACTCAGAATTCTTATTGTGTGCATATCATCTGAACTTGATTTTATGATGAGATCAGAAGAAATAAATTTTAGACCGCTTGATGCTCTCTTCTTTTGTTATTTTTTTTTTCCTCCATACATAATAAATATGAATTTTTCACTAGAAGGGATGATGAAAAATTCTGTCCCTAGTGAAGACAGTCATAGTCATTAAAAACTAGCTTTTGAACTCCTTTATTCATTCATTCATCTACTCCTAAAAAGAATTTTATGATGAAATCAAATTAGCTTCCTGCATTTTAAGCTGGTGACTCTGGTTGCTTTTACTTATTCCTCCCAGATTCCACCTTGTGACAGATAGGATTTTACCATGTGTAAATTCATTTTAACCAGTCCAGATTAGGTCTGACAACTAGGATTCCACATTCAGGAATCTTGTAGACAGAATAAAAGTTTGTGCTCAAGTTGTAAACCATTAGCAAAGCAATTTTGCCTTAAGATTTTCCCTGCGCTGTAGCTGACCCAGTCTTTTGTCTCTTTACTATTGATTTAAGGAGAATAGCTGCAAAAAATTTATGGTTTAGCAAAGAATGCTATTCAGAGGTGTAATCCATCCTTGCAAAAAATGTAACTGTTTTCCCGTGATCCTTGTTTTTACTAGAGAATTCTCTTTTTCTTAAAGTATTGAATTCTTAATAGCATACCTTAGAATATAGAAAAAATGAAGTAATTTTTAAGTAATTTTCAAAAAATATATTACAAAATCTCTATTTGACAGCTTTGAACATGCATTGTGTAAAGTGTAGTGTAACTTTGTGTAAATTGAAGTGTAACACCCTGAATATGTGTAGCTTTTGCTTGCCTTCTAAAATCTTTACATACCTAAACTCTACACAGAGGCTGCATATGCAGCCTGTTCTAGTAAACTTAATTGTAGAACAAACTCAAAAATAGTTGCACCAAAAGACTATGTTTACAAAAATAATGCTAGTAGCATGGTTTCATATTGGACAATCAGCTTTATCAGCTCTATCTTGTGTGGAAATCATCAATATAATATTTCTGAAAGGGTGACATGTTTTGGAAAAAATTCTGTTTAGAAAAATAAAGTAGTATTTTAAGTGAATTAGATTACTTAGAGACTTTATGTGAAAATACACCATGCCAGCACATGGAAATTTTTTCACTTTTATAAAAAAGTTTGATAATAAATATTTTATTTTTAGTATATGTACTGGATGCCAGGTACCCAACAAAGCAAATTTATCACTCGCCTCCTCAACTGGACAGGGTACAGAAAATAAAACAAAAATGGTCAAAATAAGGACAGGGAGAGATCACTTACTGATTACCATGACAGGCAAAACAGACTCAGTTTAAGGAAATTCGTTTAATTTATTAGCAATCAAATCAGAGTAGGGTAGTGATAAATCCAAAATTTAAACCCACTTTCTTCCTACTTCTCCTTTCTTCCTGGGCTCAACTTCACTGCCAATTTTCTCTTTCTTATCCCCATGAGGAGTCAAAACTATTGAGATTATCAGATAACTTGTAGAAAAAGTTAATGAAAAGATTTGCAATATCACCAGAAGGATATAAACAATACATAGGTATACTTATATGGTAATGTATGTAGTAAAAAAGAATATGATGACATTGGGAATAAAATACCAATAAAACTGGTCAACAGAAGAGACTACAAGACTTAAAAAAACAAAACCAGAAATTAATAGATATATTCTAAAATTGGAAGGATGACAGGTAACTCAGTTTGCCTTTGGGTTGATGGCAAAATTAACTCTTATCACTGATGGCACAAATTCATTAACATTTTATAAAAGCAGTAAGATAGATATCAAACAAAAATAACAGCTGGAAGTTAAGCTAAAAGTAATAAATCTCTATTGTTGGAAGACAATGAAAGACAAATAAATACAATAGTATTCTGTGTTTCACACAAATACAGATACTGTGATATTGTAAGAGTGGTTCATTCATGCCAACTAGTTGTAGAAAATAATGTTCACATTTATTTGTATGGACAAATAAAATTTATTGCAATGTACTGAAATCTTGTGTAAAAAATATACTGTGGCACTATTGTACAGGAAGGTTAATGGTTTTAAGCCAAGGCATAATAAATATACTCTTCCCATATGAGCTACACACAATTTTTCTTCAGACAATAAATGATGAAGAAACAAACAGCAACAGAGCAACATAAACTCTGTGTCATATGAGTAGGGTTGGAAAATACAATTTTGACTCTGCATAAGTTGCACCGACACCAGATAAATATTTCATAACAAGGTAAGATTTAGCCCATGTCTTTACATATTAGTATAATCAAATAGAACATGCCTTGTCCGAATGAAATTATCATTGTGTTTTAGACTTCATAATAAAAATCAAGAAAATTTCATGCATCCTGTGATGCCTTAAGTTTTAGTTTTCATATTTTCCAGATTCTGTACTGCATTAGTACATAACTCATATAAAGTGTTGGCAAGTTCTCCTTAGTCTCCTTTGTCTTACAGTTCAGTTAGACAAAACAATCCTTTTCCAGCCTGAGAACCAAAGACACCAGGCCCAAAAAGTATTAACAGCAGTGGATGGAGGAGAGCAATCTGGGAGGATGGGACTTCATAACCTGAAGCTGTAATTGGACAATTAACTCCGATACATAAAAGGACCAAAACTTATAAAAATGTGAAAACATGTGACCTGATGTCCATCTTGGGTGTAGCCTCAGCCAGGATCTAGCACTGCCCAAGGTGTATCCTTTGAAGGCCTTTTTAATAAATACGTATTTTATTCCTTTAACACTGTCTAGCCTCTGTTCTAGGTAGCCTTTCAAGGCATTACCTGCATATTTTTGCCTGTGTTTAAGACTTTTAGCCCTCTGGATTATAAGTAGCCTTATAAATATCATAATATTTAAATATATGAAGGATTATGATAAACTCATTATTTATAATCCATTCTTCCTCAGGATACGCTGAAAACATTTTGAGCTGGGTTCTACAAGAAAATCTATCTGTATCTCTGGAAAAGATAATCAAGGCCTCATATTTCATATCAATTATGAGAAGACATGAATCTTATGTTGTAATTAAAAATAAGAAAGAAAACTAACCAACAAAACAAATAACCAAACCCCCAAACAATTTTATGGTTTCCATTCCACTCTTATCAGGAATTTAGCTAGAAAGTAGATATCATACGTACTAATGAGTTCAGTCATCTGAACTGCATTAACCACAAATTGTTGAAACATTAAAAGGAGCTAATAGAAGCACACATATCTATGGTTATCCTTTTTTCTGAAGTTGTATTATGAGAAGCAGTGTTATAATAATAAGAATTTCTTACCCTCTGCAAGACAAATGACATGCATTCATCACAGAATTCTAAGGCAACTCAAATATGATATTCCAGAGCTATTAGTTTGCATGTTTAAATAGTAAATATTTTGGCTTTAGTACTAAAGACACGAAAGGAAATCAAACAAAACAGCAGTATCCATTTGAATGGCTGGAGATAAATATTAGATGTTAAAGGAGAGTAAATGTAGTGGTTTTGGCTGGCCAATTCAACTTTCTTGGCCAATGCACCAATTAGTGTAGTGGGTTAAGCTCTGGCCAAATGCCAGTTTAAGATTAAGCTTAAACTTTCATTTTAGTGCACCCACTAAAATTGTTTATTAATTTTCTGCTGTGAGATAAGGACTAGGGGAAGGGCAAAAGCAGGCTCAAAACTTTAAAGAGATATAAAGAAAACTTTACTAACAAAACTAAAAGAAGAATCAGAACACTTCTCCCCCATTCCTTTTTCCTTTCCCACTGACGATGTAAAGAGACAAAACCTGGTATTTTCAGTCAGTTTACCACTTCTAAAATTATCTTTCTTCAGTTCGCTCAGAGAGAGGATTTTCTCCCGCTATACCATGGAGACCTTTCCACAAGAAACAGTTCTCACGTGGTTTTCATCTTCAGGAATAGCAGTCACCTGGAAATCTACAATCATGAAGCCCCTCCCACATTTGGTAGTCTTCCCACAACTACCGCCATGGGTCATCTCAGCTTTTTGGGGTGCGATTTTGAGGATGAACTGTTCTAGCATAGAGACAAAAGTTCTCTTCATCCATCTCTGGGAAACAGAGGTCTTCTTCTATCACAGGGGCAAGGTTTCTCATCTCTCTCTCTATTCAAGCTTCTCATCAACTCACAGCTACTTCAACATCTGCTTACTTCAGCACTGTGTTCATGGCTGTGATTAGAATGCTACATCTCCACAATACATTGCATGAGTTACAGGGAAAAAGAGTCTGATGTATCAATTATATCTTCACCATAGCTTTGCAAGAGGATTGCAGCCCAAGACTAAGGCATCACTTCATTCTCCTCCCGTCTGGGCTTTGGCTCTTTTTTCTTTACTGACATTGGTGTCTCTATGTTGTTCTCTTCACGTGCCTTCACCTTTCCTTTTCTCTGATTTGGGAAAAGTGGCGCCCCCAGGTTTATCTCTTTCTAAATGGAATTTTACAGCGCTGAAAGAGCTAATTTTACCCAGGCCTTGCATTAGGAAATGTCCTTTTGCTGTTGGTTGCATGATCTCTGCCGGGCAGTGGCCATGGAGGTTCCTGCGTTGCTTTCAGGCGTTTCTGCGCTCCCGAATGGGTTCATGTGTGCAGCACAGCCTGTCTGGGCTGGCCGCAGCTCTGAGATGGTTTTTTTCAGCAATGGGAATTTTGGTGGAGAGGGGGCTCGGCTCCCTCTCTGCAAAAAGCTGGCTGGGCTGCGGTTGGAACTCGGTGGCAGTTGAATCTCAGCTGAGCTGCACCGCGTCGCAGGCTGACCTGGCCAGGCCACACAGGCTCCCAGTTACCTCTTCAAAAGCCAGAAGCAATAAAGAGCTTTTTCCGTTCTTCTTTTCTTAAATATATGGATTCGTAGGGTGATTCTAGCTGGTTATTCGTTCTGTCAGCCAAGCTGTAATATTTCCACAGGGAAGATCACTTCCTTTTCTTTACCAAAAAGACTCTGTTGAGGCAAACTCAGGACAGTAAAGTACAGTAATTTAGCAATTTATTGATAAAAAAAGAATAAGAAGAGAGAAATCATACCTCACAGATCCCTTAGAGTTGTTTGAAGGAGTCAGTGTGTCCTAGGGCAAGAGTTTGTCACTGATTTAATGCATATGGATAGTGTCCTTCACCAAAAGATCACAAAGAAACTGACTTGTTCATATGACAAAAAAAAGGAAATTGCTTTGCAGAGGGCAAACTGGTAAACAGATAAAGAAATTATGAGAATTAATTATCACTCCTTGTGGGAGAGAATCCCAAACTGCATTTTTTTTTTGTGCAGAGGCAGATTGCTGTTTCTAAAAAAAGAGTCAGCATTGTCTGTGAAGTGTTGTGGTTCGTGCCATGGATAGTCTTGAAGTGTGTACAACTATTTATTTTGGACAAAACCACAAGACAGCGTGTATTCCAGGAGCATATCTATTATACTTCAGCCACAAGGACTTTCAGACTGGACCACAGCTGGTCCCAAATACAAAACCATTTGAATTTCGTAGAGTTAATATCACATTTCAGTATGAACCATTTGTCTACAGATACATTCTTACTGTTCTATATTAGGCCCAGTATTATACAATGCATTCTTAAATGATCAGAAAAATGATGTGACTATTAAGAGACAAGTTTGTCAATGTTCCCAGTATCATCAAATACTCCCAATGATCAAAATACACTGATTTTGAAGAACTGCAGAAAGGTCTTCTGTTTTGGGGCCTGAGTAGTAAAATCACTAAATCAAAACAGGAGGGATGTGAACCACATGAAGGAAAACATGGATAGCTAGAAAGAGTCTTATGAGGATCTATATAAAGACAATGAACTGTTGCATGTTATTGACTTTTTAGGAAGACAAAACTGCCAGCATTAAAAATTAAAATGCACTTTTAATTAAAAGACTTGGAAACAAACAGACCAAAAAAAAGAAAAAAATAGAAAAAAAACACCTACAGAAATAAAACCTCTACACATACAATAGAAACTCAAGGTGCATGTTTTTAATGGCACTTTCTGCACTTAATATGTTCAGATATTCAGGAAACTGGACCATGCACAAGGAGTGTACACAAGGAGTGTTGCCTGGAAGTAGTTCACAGAATTTTCTTTAGTATTCATGCAAGAATGGTAAAGCTGAAGTCACTACAATTTAAAGGAAAATGTATCAACTTACCCTGTGACAAGATTCAGAGAAAAGGAGGGATACAAAAACTCCCATCTAAATCTCAGTAATCTGATTGGAGAAGTACTAGAATTTGGTTCATTGTTGTCTTTAAGGAATTTTATTTGACAAAGGATTGATTTGACAAGTTGTGCTGGACTGGTGTTCCAAGACCTGATTTGGTTACTGGCTGTGCCACAAGCATAATTGCCTGTAACAATAGACATAACACAAGAGATACTTGTAGTCAACAATGAGAAAGTGTGAATGTACACACTGTTGCCTTCTCTCTTCAAACTCTCTGTTCAAGAGGACAAGGAATACAAAATCGAAATATTTTAAAGAAATCATAAAGGAAAATTCCAGTTAATCAATAACTTTGGATATTCAAATTACTCTGTCTCAAGAAACTCTGAAGGATTTGAGTGATCAGAAAAGACTATGGAATACTGATTAATGCATGACAGATGAAAATGCTGGTCGATAGCAAAACAAGACCTCAAGAGTCTGTGAAAGGTAAAAAATGTTGGCGTAATAATTATTATTTTTAATAATATTATTACTACTGCCAAACAGTGAAAAATTGCCATAGTTCCTATGCATGGTCTAATTGAAGATGTTATGGCTTATCATGAGATAATACTTTATCATGTAATAATACAAAAGTTTTGGAAGAATGTGGCAAATAAACCTGACAAAAATAATAAAAAATATTTCTGTGGGAAATGATGTGGACGATGTACCTATTTCCATGGATGTGTATGTCTGGGAGGTGCAAAACAATTGGAGAAGAGTCAGGAAAGTTTTTTTATTAGACAGATGTGTTATTTCAAAAGTGAAACTATTAAGAATACAATTGCGATGAATGAGCACCTGAAAAAATTGTACTAGTAGAGACTTTATTCACAAAAGAGAGACTTTTTTAATAAGATGTGGTTATAAAGAAACTAAGCACCCATGAAATACCAGGATCCACAGTAAAAATCCATACATCTTAAACTCTGTATGTTCTTCCAATGAAATGTAATCTGATGGTGTCCACACACTGTGGACACTTTTCAGTGGTGATAGGCCACTTGTCTGCCAGCAACAGACAATTTTTAAGACTTCTATTTCTGTGTTCATTACGTTTTTTGGTGCCTTTCATACTGAAAGTTGTTTTGTTTATTTTTTGGAGTTGTTGACACATAAACTTTCATAGACTTTATGTTCAATCTTTCACATTGTGACACAAATACTAAACGACTGGAGATTTGCTCAGAGCAAGCCCTTGCAGTGGTTCATTAGCCTATTGCTCTGCCGTGCACCCTCTCTTAATTAGATATGGATCCACCACACACCACAGAAAATGGCTTGGAGCACTGACATACAGAACACACAGTCAGATACAGCAGAACAGAACATGGAAAGGTAACAAAAATGTTTCAGGATGAAATCAGGAAGTACTAGTGGAAGAGAATTCATCAGACTGAAAAAGTAATAGATGAGGGGCCTAAAGAATGAGACCACACAGAGATGAATGATGCTAAGGTGATAAATAAAGAATGATTGATCAGAAGAATCCACTCAGTGAAATTATCAGTTAGCAAGCTTAAAAGAAAAATAACTATTTTTCCACACAACTTATAATTGGAGGTATAAATTACTTCCAAATAGATAAGACAAGTTTTCAGTGTCTCTTAAATGCAGCATTCTAAATGCAGTATCTAGTTCTGAAATCCCTTGTGGCCTGTAGCTGTGAAAAATATATCAGTGTAAGGATAATTCTGTACTTGCCATGTTCTCATGTTCTGGCCTTATTGCCATTCCCCGAATTAGGAAAAATGGAACAGATGACCCACTGTCCTACACGGTGTGATAATTTATAAAATCTCCTATGTATTTTATATAAATATGTTAGAATGTGACTATAATGCCCATATAATATAATAAGTGATAAGAACACTTCCACAGTAAGTTTGCTGCTAGCCATTTTGAAGAGTTTTTACAAAAAAATCATTAACATTGATTTGATCAATGTATATGTGTAATTAACCAGAGTAGAAGCAGAATCATGTAATTAATTACTTTATTACTTTGATTTCACTTTAAAAGTCAAATGCATTTGGAGAAAAAAGTTGATAGAATCCACAAGCTATTATTTTAGATATTACCCACTGTAACCACTGAAAATTTTCATTCAGATGATATTTGGGTGAATAAAATGAAATCATATCAGAATTAGTGAAGCTATTCTTGTGACAAAGCTTTATACCTATCAGCAGCTGAGGTGGTTTTCTTTTTATTCATTATGCTGTTCCTATGACTGCCTGTTTGACTTTCACGCTGTTGATGTAAATGAACTCTTTCTTTGATGATGATAATATAGTACAGCAGCAATATGTGTGTATAATTGTCCTCTCTAAAAGTACTTTTTAAATTTAAATCCAAGCTGCAATTATTTTAGATATGCAAATGATCAAATTGATGGTAATGCTACAAGAGAAACTCATATCAGGTTCAAAACAGAATAGAAATGGCTATCTCTGCCTTAGGCTTACTGAAGATTTCCTGATAGAATTCAAACATATTCAGCCAAATGAAAGAAATCACAGCTTGTAAAGTTTATGTTCTTCTGTCAGAGTCCAGTGCTCTGTCTCCACCTTCTTTCGAAGAAACTCTCCTCTGCATGAAGAAGGTTTAACCTGTAATACCAAATTTGCTGTCATTACACAGCATTTTGCATCAAGAAAGGCACACAAGCAGCGTACTGAGAGCATGGTACAGGCACACAGCTGTTGTAACATACAGTTATCACAGTACAATTCTCCTTCCCATTACTGGTGTCTCTGCATGCTCATCATCCTGATGTTGGGCATTCCCAGTCACAAGAGAGGATCCATAGGCCAAAGCCAGCTTAAGTCCATGACCTCTTCCAAATCTGTGTTAGTTGTTCTTCAGTTTTTATATCCTTTGTTGGGCTAAGCCACATTTACACTTTCACCAGGCTGATCTTATCAACTCAAGAAGGCAATAATCTCTATTCCTCTCCAGGAGGGCTGCTTACACAACCAGTTGGCACACTCAGCTCATAAAAACAGTTTGGTTTAATATTCAATAGATAGGTCAGTCTTGGTCTTATTAGATCCATATCTACAGAAGCCTAAAATATTTTTGCACTATGGAATTATGATATTCAGAGACTGATGTCTTTACATAAATATTGCAGTAAAGGTGCTTGAAAAGGCAGCATTCTCATTCTGTGTTGCAGTCATTTTCCCCTTCATTTCTTCTATTGGCTCTTTTTCTATGCCAGGAGATCAGTAATAAACGAGGAGACTGCAGAGCATGATGCAAATCTTTGCATATCAAATGAAATTAGAAAATCAGTTTAATTAGGAAGAGAAGAATTGCAATCCACTGTAACTCATGTACAATCAGGCAAGGTCTTCATTTGGATTTAAAGGTGAGAGTCCTATAAGGAGCTCACTCCATAATGAGCTTGTTGATTCACTATTGGCATAAAATATGTTAATAATTTGTGCAAAAATATATATGTATAGATGGGTGGTTTATATCCTGACTTTTAACTTGTCGTATTTATTTTTTGATTAACTTTTGATGCAAAAAAAAGATTGTATTTTCTGCATATTTTTTTTGAAGTTAGTCTTGGGGAAGGTAATGTGTATTTTCAGTCAGTGATCCAGGCATGTCAAGCATCTCTTTTAAAGTGTATCCCAATTAGATTCTCCTTTCATAGTGGAACATTGTGGCCTTAGCCTTGGAGTATTGCTGATATGTCTCTTCATCTTCTTATGAAAATAAAGTATTTGTCCCTCTTGGACCAAATTAGGTCCCACAAGCCTTTGCATTTTTGCCCTGCCCTTTGGAATTATTTACCTTTTCTTCATTAAGGCTGAGAAGCTACTCTAACAGCAGTAGCCTAGATACTCTAACAGCAAGACATAATTTGTATAGCAGAATTTGAAAGAATGATGAAAGGTAGACCCCTCTCTTAGGTATATTTTTCTAATTTCAGCCCCATGATAGAAAGGTTTAAATGATACCAGTTAGAAATAGCCTGACAATACCACTTTAGTTTTGCTCAGTTAGCTTGCAATAGTCTGGGCCAAGCCTAACAGTAACACTTAAGGCTAAAATCTAGCTGTAGGCAAAAGTTGTGAATGAAATGTGATTGGCATAGGACCTCAATATTTATAGAAGAATAAGGTATATGACTTTCCACTAAAGACAGTTAAACCCCAAGTGGGTACACTATCCAGAAATAAGTGGTGTGAATGTTTCTATATTGAATTATTTTTATTGACAGAAAAAATGACCTGGACTTTTCAGATTGCCACACACAAATTATGGCTTTATAATCTATGATTCGGATTGCAGAGAGAGGCACTACCATGCATTAGAGTGACAATATCTTCTTGTCTAGCCAAAGATTGCCACTGGCGCAAGACAAGGATAGAGCAATTCTGCCAAGCCTTGTTAAGCTCTCAGGATCTTCCTGTATCGGTGTCATGGATGGGTTTGGGAAAGCTCTAGTTCTTTTTTTTTTGTTTTTCCTTTTGTCTACTGTGGTTGACATACTGGCATAGTTTGAAGGCGTATGAATAGGATACCTTCAGAGTGAAACTAAGCTGTAAAATTAACCTCAGGACTCTTCCAAATGTAATCCCATCTCAAATGGACATCAATTCCATGGGACCAGCCCAGGAGTAGTCCAAAGCACTTCAGGAAAAAAAAAGAAAAAAAAGTTCCACATACCTTGACATATGCATAGCACGCAAATCAGGTGTTTTGCATAAGATGGTTGTATACAGATTTACTGATCCATGCTATTTGCCTATGTAGACATAGTTTAAGATTGCTAACAGATTAATCAGCATTCAGAATAGATGTCTGATTCTTCTCTTAGTATATTACATTTCAGTAGTTAGAATAACTATAATTTATCAGCCTTTAACATAGATATAATTGAAAACTCAGCTTTTGTGCATGTGGATGTTCCTCCATATGTCACTCTTCAGCATATTATTTTGTCCAAATTAAGTCCAAACTATATTAATGCAGTCCAGACTACTTTTACTGTCAGAAATTAGGTAGAAAGAAAAGCAGTTCTNTATATATATATATATATATATAGTGAGCATGTAGGGTTTATTTTAGAACAACTTGGTTGCAATGAAATACAGGTATATACATATTTTGGATACTATCTATAGTAATACAGCAATATAAAAGCATTAAATATTACTTAAGAAAATATATAAGGAAAATAAAGAAAGGATAAGAATAGAGAGAGCTCACCACTTGTGGATCCAGTGACAAGACTTGATTGTTCTAATTTAGATGTCTGTTGGCCAGAGTGATGGCTGCATTCTTGATCTGTCTGATGTGGGGGAAGCCCACAAAACATGAAGTGTATTCAATTAATTTATGTTCCGGTTCAGGTGGGGACACCCAGGCAGCTCCCCAGGACATGGAATAATGCAGTGTCTGATGCAGCATTTTGGATCATGTACAGTCCTCCAGCAGAAGGCCCCAGAAATAACTGTGGGAGCGCTTTGGGGGTCTTTGGCAGTTTCTGACACCTTCTAAGACTCATGTCAGTGTAGTTGAGCCCCATGGAAGAGAAGAACACCCTCAGGCCTACATGTGAATGTGAATGTCCCTAATGAATGTAGCCTTCCCCAGGGAGGGGGAGAGG
>VWZV01010916.1:497410-595926 GCA_013397155.1 Irena cyanogastra | reverse complement strand
TTTGGATACTATCTATAGTAATACAGCAATATAAAAGCATTAAATATTACTTAAGAAAATATATAAGGAAAATAAAGAAAGGATAAGAATAGAGAGAGCTCACCACTTGTGGATCCAGTGACAAGACTTGATTGTTCTAATTTAGATGTCTGTTGGCCAGAGTGATGGCTGCATTCTTGATCTGTCTGATGTGGGGGAAGCCCACAAAACATGAAGTGTATTCAATTAATTTATGTTCCGGTTCAGGTGGGGACACCCAGGCAGCTCCCCAGGACATGGAATAATGCAGTGTCTGATGCAGCATTTTGGATCATGTACAGTCCTCCAGCAGAAGGCCCCAGAAATAACTGTGGGAGCGCTTTGGGGGTCTTTGGCAGTTTCTGACACCTTCTAAGACTCATGTCAGTGTAGTTGAGCCCCATGGAAGAGAAGAACACCCTCAGGCCTACATGTGAATGTGAATGTCCCTAATGAATGTAGCCTTCCCCAGGGAGGGGGAGAGGTTTACAACTGAGCCCTTGTGTCAGGGAAGACATTGGCATGATAAAAAAGTCTATTCCATCTCCCCAGCGTTTGCTTCTTATTTGCCTTCTCCCCCATCTGGCTGAAACCCCAGTCTGAGCCTCTGGTAGTGGGTGTTCATTCTCTCTGTCGTCTTTTACGGTCAGAGGTTTTGTCACTACACATCCAAATCCTCTCCTCTTCCCCTTTGGTTTTTGGGGGACGGAGGGTGGTACAAACCCTGGCAAAGCACCCTGCCACCTCTGCAAATAGCCAACTCTATTAAGTCATTGACCAGTGACATTCCACTCTCTCACAGCAGGAAAATCACACATAGATAATAACACACAGGATATTCTGAGTTGGAAGGGACCCACAAGTCCAACTCCTACCTGAATGGCCCATACAGGGTTGGAACCTACAACTTTAGTGTTGTTAGCACCATGCTCTGACCAGCTGAGCAATGTATTTTGTGTGTGTGGGTGTTTTTCACATGTGTGCCTGTGCAGATATATTTATAAAACCACAATCTTTTCACCCAGATGTGAGGGATAAGAAAGAAGAAGGTGGGAAAGGGTTTTTAGTGAAGGTGCCTTAATGCAGCTATTTCACTTTGATCCCTTTGATCCTTTTGGCTCTTAGTCTAATAAACAGCAGTTAGACATCACAATTACTAATGTCTAAACTTACCATTTTTTTGTCAGAAAATTATTTCACATCGGTCCAAGTCTTTGTTAGGTTTCTTGAATGTAAAACTATGAAACCGTTATTAAACAGATGCACAAATAATCAAACAAAAACATTAAAATAAAATAAAATAAAATAAAATAAAATAAAATAAAATAAAATAAAATAAAATAAAATCATGCACTCCTTTTGTTTGACTTTGACACTCCTTTGGTTTCAGTTTTTGAAATTATTTTCCTTTGTAAGGCAAAATCCAAAGTTTCAGGATTTTTTTTTGCAAAAACATGGAGATTTACGGATTTTTAGTTTCAAGAATTGGTTTCAAAACATAAATAAAAAAACTTCTCTGGTTCTGCTGTCAGTTTGAAAAAATAAATTATAACTATATGAACAAAACAAAAAAAAATGTGCCCCCAGTATATCAAAGCATGTGCTCATTTTTTATGACTAAATAAAAATACTAAATATAGTCCTTTCATATACTATAATGCAAAACTTTTGAAAAAACCCATATAAATAAGTGGCATGAGACTTTATGTCACATTATTGATTGCTGAAACTTTCAGACTTTAAAGACATCATAGCAGCATATGTTTTTAGATTATGCACTTTTTTTTGTCTATAAGCTATGAATCTTACATAGTGCTAAATTCGTGCTTGATTTGTTAGCATCTGAGTTCTTTGGGGATTTTATTTTTGGGTGAGACTTTTTCATATAGTACACTATTAAAATGAATGTGAATATAAATTTACCTACATATATGTAAGTTGTTGTACAAAAACTCATATCATTTGGACCTTACATCTGTGTGAGTGATCCCTTCATAATTTCATTTTCTTTCTCACTCTGCTGTCTGCCAGAAAAGTGACTTACAGAAACTCTGTGTGGTAAGACTCTTTTTATGCTCCTGCATTTCAGGGACCAATTGATAAGAGTTTGGAGCTGCCTGAAAGAATTTTAGATACATAAGGGTCTGAAGAACCACTTAGATGCATCTCACTAGCAAAAATGTTGCAACGGTTGTACTCTTTGTCCCTTCTCTTTGTTGCTTCTGTCCAAAGAATTAGTTGCGTTTTGATAAATCATCATCATCTGCAAAATTCTATTTGTGCAAGGAGCCTATATCCCTTTCAGCTGTTCCACCTCTGACATTTGGAGAATTCTGGTCTTAATTGTATTTTCAGAAAAATATTTTTACAAAATCAAACTTACTGACTGCTGGTGATTGCAGTCAGTGGCTCATATGATAGGAAAGGTGCTACAAAAGCCCACTAATAATTTATGATCCAAAGCCGTTTCTGACTTCATGCCATAAATTCAGCTATGTGCGCCATGGGTAGAATATTACTGTTACAGAGGATAAAGTTACCATTTCATCATCCTTTTCATCATCTTTTGGTAGCAGGATTTCACTTATCTTTAAATAGAAGATCCAAACACGAGATATAAAGCTATTATAAAATATTGCTAACACTGAACTGCCTCCTCAAGCATTTCACTGCATTTTATACTGAGGTCAAGGAAAGGAACTGCTCAGGAGTTGTGTAATTGATTTTAAAGGGTTCTTCAGGATACATAAAAATTACACCTGAACTGAACTGAACCCCATTATTAAAGGAGATGAGTAAAGCCACTGTGGGGGGCTGTTTTTCCCCTGGATATCACTATAGACCTTCTTAAAATATTGTACAAGTACTAGTTTGTTTTCCTTTCAGGTCTGTGAAAATTTGTCAAATTGAAGTGAATTTCCAGAGAAAATGTAAAATAGGAATAAATGAAGAGAGAAGAGTAACGAGATATGCCTTAAAAAAAAAAAAAAAAAAAAAAAAAAAAGAAGGAACTTGAAGAAGAGTTTCAGAGATACCTTCAGAATGTATGGTCTGGGGACACAGGCAAAATTGCAATAAAGAGGAAAGTATGAGAGACTTCGTAAAGGACAGACATTTATGAGAAAATCCCATACGTCTTTCAAACCAATAACCTGAAAACCACTCCAATAAAATGTGATACCTGTATAAGCCATGAGACACTCAGGTAAAAACCCAATAGTTTAACAGAAACACAAAATGCAGTAAAAATCAAAATCAGCAAATAGTGTAGCTAGGGCATAGAAACATGACATATATCTATATAATTGAATGCTTGCAGTTCAGACTATTGCAGAAAAGCATACAGAACATGAATACATGAGAAGATGAGATACATGAATATGTACAAACTCTATAACTGGAAAATTCACAATGGTAAAAATGTTGCCTCATCAAACTTCCTGGAAGAAACATGTAAAAATATTGCATGGATGAGTTAAAGCACCCAAGTTACTTCAGAAAAGACTTGATACCAATTATCTAAAAATACAAAAGTACAACACATTTTACACAGGTAGAATGTTAGAGTATGGTCAAGACATGTAAAATTATACTTAATATGAATATATGTGTAAATACATTGGTAGAAAGGCAATTATTGGCATACATTCCATACAGAATAGTTCAGTAGAAAAAGCAATAGTAATGAATCTTCTGAGATATGTATTTGGTATGACAATGGTAGTCAATTGTTTTTCCATTGGTACTAAGACATAGAGTAATATAATATATTTTCACAATCATGTCTTAAGTTTAAGCATTCACTTTTTAGAGTATTATTATAGAATAAAAAATGGATAACATCATTAAATAACTTTTTAGTAAAGTATGGAAGAGTGGAGCAAAACTAGAAATTAAAGTCTTCAGGTTCACTGGAACAAAAAATAATGTGTGAGCTGGGTTTGGTGAAATTTCCTTTTGAAAATGGTCCTACAAAAATATCTTGAAGTGTTTGAAATTTCTTACTTAAATATTTTCAGGATGTTTCTGTTTTTATCAGATTTCTTCTTACTGTATTTAGGATTTCATTTATTTTTTCATCTTCCAAATTCTATTTCCTATCACATTTTCAAGTGGCAATTGTAGGTAACAAAAAGAATTTCTGATAATACCAGTCATCTTTGTTATGAAAGTGAACTCACTAGCTTAGTAGTTCCTATTTTAGCAGCAATTTCATTGGTGCTGAAAAGCATCACAATCAAATTGGTGATTAAGAATGTAAAATAGTTGTGTGTGATTTTGACATTATGTTCACATAGGAATGGGAAGACTAGAAGTGTTGAATCTGATGAAATACCAAAAAATTTTTATTGCTCTGAAACAGCGTGTCTTACATTGCTCAGAGACTATATAGCAAAATATTGTGCACAGATGCTTAGAAAAAATATATCTTGTATGAATCAAAAGTGGCCATTTCAAGGTCTACTCTGTCTTTAAAAGGAACTTCTATTAAATTGGAGGAAAGCACAAATTATTTAAGTGAGCAGTGAAACTTCAACGAGAAGTGACACATCTCACTGTCTCAGTGTTGAAATACACCAAGGATCATCCCAAATCCTCTTCTTGTGGCAGTTTCTTTCCCCCTCCCATCAGCGTCTAACAGAGACAGATGGCTGCCATAGATGCTGCCCACAGCCACAGGCCAGGACAGAAGCTGTGAACTCGTCTGGGCTTTGCCATAGGTGCTGCACAAATGGAGTCTGAATGATTGTATTGCAACAGTCTCCTGGATGTTCCACTAGCCAGTATGAAATTTCACTAGCCAGTGTGAAATTCATTCACTGCTACCTTCAGTAAGTAAAGAAGCAAGCAAATAAAGAACCAGCCAAAAGCATAAATGTAATCCAGACAGATAGATTATCTTGGTTTATTAATAGTTGTGATTTGTTGAGCAAAAAGATGACTTCTCTGTATATAAGACACTCCAAATGTACAAATATCTTCCAGATACTACTGTGTGAACTGAAAATTAAAAGGTGATATGCCCTTCTTGAACTGAAATGCCAGGGGTAAGGAAGAGAGAGCACTTTGCAGATGCTAGCATGACTTAATTGCTATTTTACAGGCTGGTAATGGATTAGTTACCTTTCAGAGGTTCAAAACAGGATAATGATTTTGAAATACTTCTATAAGCAATCCCTAGCCTTCCAGTTGGTTTAGTGAATAAAGGGCATATTTTAACATGTCTCGACAACACTCAGCAAGAACTCAGGACAAAACTATTTTCACATTTATGTCCAACAGCCATAAACTCACTGAAATTTGCAGTGAGTAAAGCATGACTGATCAAAATGAAATATTTGCTTTAGGTAAAAAGATATTCTGCAGAAAGGTGTGACATTTACAAAAGCAATTAGAGAAGGTTTGCAAAGTACTTTCATATGGCACAACTGATGGCTTTACAGTGTGATTAACTGAGTTAATCTAACTAGGAAAGGAGACCTAGAGGCAGCATATAATGAAAATGAAGATTATTCAAATGATGACATTTTTGAAAAAATTATTTATACTGAGTAATGTTTCCTTGAAAAAAAGCCCATGCATTCACCTGAAGAGAGACATGGAACTGATCACAGAGCACATAGTCCAGAGCTCCTAATGTCATATCCAGCATTTAAAACAAACAGAAAAGATGGAAATTTCTACATGGTTTCTCCTTTCAAGGTAGGTTTAAGATAATATCTCATCAAACTGTGAACATTTTGGAAAATTTTATAAGCAAGATCATTTCAAGACTTTTATTCCATTCCTCAAATACCATAAGCATTTCCCCATAATTTTGCTGTGATTTTTTTACACCTATGCTACCTTGGTGTGTACTAAATAGGTGAAGCTGAAGTGTAACTGGTTAAAATTTTCTAGTATTGAAGGATAGAACAAAAAAACAAAACAAAGCAAAACAAAAAAAACAACAAACAAAAACAAAAAAAAAACCCAAACCCCAAAACAAAACAAACAAAAAAACCCAAAAAAACACAGGGACACATTCAACTAATTACCTGAAATAAGGAAGATATGTAATGTTTTATTGTGTATTAAAACTGTAAGTCTTCACTTTTAAAAAAAATTGTATTTCTTCTTAGGAAAAAAACCTGAA
Source organism: Irena cyanogastra (assembly GCA_013397155.1). Classification (NCBI taxonomy): domain Eukaryota; kingdom Metazoa; phylum Chordata; class Aves; order Passeriformes; family Irenidae; genus Irena; species Irena cyanogastra. Next base: position 589,772 of record VWZV01010916.1, on the reverse strand, counting down.
CCACTTCACAAAATTATGGTTTTCTTCACGAAAACTTATTTCTTTTAATAAAACCCACAAAACTCTCACCATATTTTGAAAACTGCAATTCTTCCTTCATGCTACGAAAGCTTTTTACTATCTGATTCTTCTTTACACTAGTACTATGCATGTGTTCTAAAATTCTGAATACAGATCCACAGACTTACAAGTCTATTATTTTGAATTAAGTTGTTGGGGTCTAATTTAAATCTTGATTTTTTTTTTATTCTTTTGAACATTAAAGCATAGGGAACATACTATATAGACATTTGAATTCTCAACAGAGATGAAGAAGGTTACTCTGCTCAGTTCAAAAGTACATAAGCTCTGCAGCTGCTTCAAGGCTGTTCTCAGGCTGCTTTAGGCAGCAAATGCAGTAAGAACCAAAAAGGATTAAGCTACCATTGATTCTGTCCCACCAGGCTCTATTATTCAAGAATCAGTGGCTCATTAGTCTTTATGCTCCTGCTTTTATAAAAGCAGGAATAGTGAGTGATCCAGAAGTCATTGGGGAAAATATTAGCCAGTGCTTTACAAAGAACTATTTCTATGTATTTCGATCAACAATTGTGTATATCTCAGAGACAAGGGTACACAAATGACCTTTTAATACAGATTCACTGCCAAAGAAGCTGACTTGGACATACAAAGGAGTGTAAGATTTCCTTTCATTATTTTGTTCTAAAAGAGAAAGTGAGGGAGGAGGAAATGAAGATGAAAATCAACTACAAACACACAGAAGGAGAATCAAAGGTGGAGTTTGGTTTGTATTTTTCTTTTTCATTGTGAACAAATTCTGTTTGCTTCCTGCTTCTGTGTAATCATAATTTTGGGAATAAAAATACTATTACTGGTAGTAGCACATGAATGTTTTACAGACACTTTTCAAGTTTCCAAGCAGATTGTTTTAAATGATATCTTCCTGTAACAAATGACATTATTCTGTTAAATGCTTAAGATATTGGCAGCTTTTCACCGTCTCATTTGGTTTTTTTTCCCCTTCTTACCCTTTCTTAAATGTTTTGGAATTTTCTATTTTATGCTGGGAAGGGCAACATCAAACTGCTTTTAGTAACTTCTGTGTGCCTTCACTAGTCTGCGGTTGGTATCCTTGGTTCTATGGGTCCTGAAGTAGATACCAGGCAGTGGCCAAAACCTGGAGTCTCTGTGAGGAATCTTGGCAGCCTTAATTTATGGGTCTTCCACAATCACTGAAGAAAGTGCAAAATCCTTTCAACTAAGTAAACCAGTCCATGATGGCTTAGGAAAAGGAGATGGATAGGTGAAGAGAAACAGTAAGAGTCACCCCCTGGCAGTATCTACAGACTATACTGCCGATATGGAACTCCAGACAAGTGTCATGTGGAACTCAAAAGCTCCTGAGGTTTTATATATAAACAGTAAAGTCTCAGCATCAAAGAGAAGTTAAGCAGGGACAGCAGATTAACATTGTTAAACAAACTGTTCCATCGATTTCAGTGGAAAATATTCTTAGATTACAGATTCTGCCATGCCTGTGTCTTGCCAGATGGGCCTGAAATGTAAATCTATTGAAAAAATAGTTTCGATATTGGAAAAAGCAAAAATACTGAAGGTAGGAATCTTTGCACCTTCTAGATTGTCTTTCCTTGTGGAAAAATAGCCAATTTATTTTGTCTAATATATCTTAAAATCTAATAATGTTAAGTCTTCAATTAGACTGTTCCCTTTTATTTCATGGTGAATAGTTTTAAAATCTCTTCTGGAGAGAATCACATGGGATAATTTCTGTGATTTCCTTACCATTTAATCCTGAATTATAAATAAATGATGTGTCACAAGCACCAAACTACTTATTATAACTGACTTCAATGGGGATTTTTGTGAAAGAAGAAATATAAATTATTTCCACTTACACCTTTAGTCCTATATTCTTTGTATCTTTATTCTAATACTCAATATATTCATTTATATCTGTCTATCCACCTGGATCTGGATCTGTATCAGGCTTTTTCAGGCTTTGCATTAGTGATTTTTTGTTAGCATGAATTACCTTTACAAAGGACTCTAATTTTGTCTTCTTTAAAAAAATAACTACTACATGTCTCTTTTCCACTCAGTGGTTTGTTTCTTGACAAGGATGGTAAATGCAACTCTGACATTTACTACTAGTGGCAGTCCAGATTTTCTTCATAATAGAAAGAATTATTCTAAATTACTTTAATAGACTATACAGGGTGTTTTACACAGTGAGGAATAAGCTTTAATTTAAAACACAAACTGCCCTCTCCCTTGTGTTTTCAATTCCAGTAAGAAGAGCTGAATTTCATCACAAAAAAAAAAAGCTGTTTGGTTGTTGGAAGAGAGGTGGTTTCTGTGCCCAGAGACACAAGATATTATCTTTTTTTACCCTTTACTTTTTTGACTGTGGACTGTTCTTCCCTGTTCAGTTGCTTCTCTGAATGATGCTACCATTTTCTCACCTGGTTTGTTTCCATGTAGAATCAGAGTCTTATCTGTTTGCATTTTACTTTGGATTTTTTGTTGTCAACACAAAAGAGAAAAGCAGTGGGAATGTTGGAACAGTACAATGGGAGAGAGTTACCCTCAGGCATATTTGTATCAACATTTCAATGGCAAGTGAAAATTATTCTCTCCTTTAACACTCACTGGTGGAAATTCAGAAATCCTGCATCTCATAGCACATTCCAGTTTCCTGGGTTTTTCCTGCTTCTCTTGTCTACACTTTGTTTGCCTTTGTTTTCATTTGTTTTGACTTTATGTTAAGTTTAGAAGTGAATATGCTAGCCCAAGAATCACTGAACTTCAACATGTTTTTGTTTCAAAGCTATTTTATTACAGCTTAAGCTTACATCAGAAAACCTCTGTATTTACTGTGTAAAATTCTGAAGTGGATAGCTTTTTCCTGTCTGAATTTAAAGACTGGTTAACTTGAACTGAATATATCTGAGGAGAATAAAAATGAAATCTGTTAATACTAGGGGGAATAAAGAGATTGCCTTGTTTATATTTTTGGGGTCAAATAATTTGCATTTTGAAAAAATGTTGGCGATTTTATCGTTTTTCCCAGGAAACACAGTAGTGAGAACTAGAAGTTCTTATTTACACATTCCCCAAATTTCCCATGTAATTTTGATTTAGGATTTCCAAAAGCAGCCATTTGCAGGTTCTTTCATGATCTTGCTGAGTTGGGCCAGTGTGATACATGCTTGTTGTCATCCTATAGCTTCATCTTTAGATCGGGTTTCTCACGTTTTTTAGACCATAGGGGGAAATGGAAGGACTGTTACCATCGACCTCAGTAGGGCCAAAAAATAATCAGTAGACTTCTGGATGTTTCAAGATAATACTATTGTTACTGGAGTTTTCAAGGAAAATTCCACTAAGTACTGATCTGAACTGTAGCTAGGGTGGAAATTTACTGCTGACTAAAGCCAAACAACTTGCAACCCTATAAACAGTGTTTCCAAGTGAGGCCCTTTGAACTCTTCTGGCCCACAGAGGACTGCACCAACACCTCTCAGACCTCGCAATCTCTCAGTTTGGTGATACTCAGAGGACCATCACTGAAGGCTGATGACAGAGCCTAGGACAATGCTCTCACTCCTGAGGGTTCAACCTTTGCCCATTGAGAAGATGCAAAGGTCATGATATAAGTATTTCACTGACCTTGAGGGTAGTTCTTCACAGGTATATTTTCTTGTCAAGACAAAACTTTTGCCTAAAAGAGAAACTTTAGTATAGAATAAATATACTTTTTCTTTTTTTTTAAACAAATTTTGGTATTATACATTTTTTGATAATGCATTTCCAGTTTTTTATTTAATTGACAGCATATTGCTCATACCAATATCATTGTATAGATTACTTTGGGTTTACTCCTGCCTTATCTGAGTGTGTATAATACAAGAAGCAGCTTTGAAATTTCTAGTATGTGGCTATTATTTTCCCTTAATTTTTTTCTTTTCAAATAAAGGGCAAGTGTGAATTAATTTCACGTGTGAGAACATTTGCAATAGCCAAACAGCAATGAATAGACAAGAGTAGAGGAATTACCTTTTAAATTATAGTAACAGGTTGGAAACCTGACCTTGTAAAATGTCACCTACATGTTCCACATTATTTATTTCTCACCAGAGATTTTGTACCAGAAGGTTTCCACTCATAAGACACACAAGATCTGTGTTAGAACAAGATCAATTAACTCTACCTTGAAATCTCATGGAATATAATACTATAAAAGAATTACAGGGGTGGGTTTTTTTGGTTTTGTTTTTATTCAAAAGCTGAGTAAATATAGCAATGATTCTTGTATGTTGGAAACAATTTTTTTTTTTATATTTTAATATTTTATATCTGAGGTGAAAGGAGGATATATAAAAAACATGTCAAATATTAAATGTTCTGCTGCATCTGGTCTAAACACTACTTTTAGACCAAATTCATGAATGATAACAGCAAGTGTTGATGTTAGGCTAACGCCTTCAAGAATACTCAGGTTTGTTTATATGCCACGCTCATAGGGTTATTTCCATATAATGTCTGTCTTTAAAGGATTTTGTGTTCTGTCACCTCATAACATTTAGAAAAATATCAGCGTGGCATTTCTGCCACAGCATCTGCATGACAGCCATAAAGTGAATAATACTTAATATAACTGCCGACACATGGTAAAAGAGTGGCATACCTGGTGAGTCCTCCATGGGCAGAAAATTGCCTGACTGATTACGTTTCTGTGAGGGGAACACAGCTGAATATCCTTGGATATTCCTATACTCTCAACAGTATATTCTGTTACTACTTTTCAACAACTTTTTCTCAGCTAGATTAACATATTTTGTACTACTGTCAACATGCTAATAGCTTCTGTCATTGTATCTTTTTCAGGCTCAACTTCTGAAGAATAAAATAAAATATATATTTTAATATTTAAAAGGCAATCACTAGTATCCAAGACATCCATCAACATCACTTATTCTTTTTTTTTTTTTTTTCCAGCTATGGCTTGTTATTGGACAACCATTTCAGTTAAACAGTGCAAGAAAAGAGCCATTCTGACATGCATTTTCTGGTGAAGACCTAGTTCAGGCATCATTGGACAGGACTGTGCACCTCAGTGCAAATGGTCTCTAAAGAATTATTTTTCTTTGTAAACTTGACTACTCCATATCACTCTCAACGATGAAGAATTAAAGTATATTTTATCAAACTGCTCCTTTGTCATAGCCGTTCCAGAGAGCTGCATTTTTTAATCACATCTTCCCTTGGGCAATTTCCTTAACTTGCAACAAGCTTCTGAGAATTACATTAGAAAATTCAAAGTTTATTGTCTGGATAAGCATAGAGATATAGGTGTTAAATGTCAGGGGGTTTTCTTATTATACAGATGCTCCTTTTATGACAAATAGTAGTTGACTTCAGAGTGACACTTGTGATCCTTCAAGGAACAAAGCACTGTCAAATAGTCTCAAGCATGCAGGACACTAGATCATGTTGTACAGTAGCATCATTAGTAGTATGAATATCAGCTCTAGGAAGTCTTGTCAGACTCCTTTTCTTCCCTTTCATTTTCCTTGAAACTTTGTATACACTTTCTACTTTTTCATGAAACTTTTTCTCCATCTTGAAGCTATTTTGCAATAAAATAAAAGGTGTCCATATCATCAAGGTACTTCAGCAGGCCAAGAAAAAGTCAAGGACCCCATTTACAATCTATGGCAGATCACTGCATATTTCACAAAGGGTCCTTGAATGGCAAGCACCCCTCCATTGCTTACAAATGCAGCAAAAAACAACTTTCCCTTTAAAATACAGGCAACACACTGAGAAATCAGTATATATACCAGTGGAGAAAACAGTATGTGAAGTTTTATTTTAGCCTTTGATTGAATGTGAGCTTTGGTCCCATACCGATGAGCCATGTATCTAAATGTATTTCTATTTTTTGCCACCTTTGAGAGGTCAAAGCTCTTCACAGTTACTGAATGTAAAAGAGATAAATAGATATATTCTAAGTGCAGTTTCCAAATCTGTATCTATAGGGCAAGAACAAGCTGGGAGGTCTGATGTAGATGCAGCTTGAAATTACTATGATTCTCATTTTAATCTTTCTCAGTAATGTGACCAGAAACTATTTCATTACTATCCCTTAGTGTCTCTAAAGAAAAAGAGGGAACACATGCACATACATTTTAAGGATTTTTTTGCAGCTCCCTAGTTGAGTGCATATTTGGAAACATAAGTCTTTCACATAGCTGAAATTAAAACTGCTTCTGACTATTAGTGTCCAAAAAGCAGGAGAACCTTATTATTGTGAATATCCATTGGGCAAAATTCCGAAATGCACCTTATACATTTGACTGGACACAGAAGAGTGCTAGTTTTGGGTTACTTCCTTGATTAATATAAGTGAAAAATAGTTCTTCTTAGGGGAAGAGATGTAGCTTTGGCAAGGCTGAAGCTTCCTGGACTCATGGTTGATACCCCTGACAGTTTTGGTTGAAATGGTGTAAGAATGACCAAGTGCACAGCTGATCTGGCAGGTCTGAGGAGAAAAAACACTCTGTGATGGTGTTGAGCTTCCACTGAGGGATGGACTGTGATGAGAAGCTTGTGACAGTGCTGCTTTTCACTTGGCTTGATTGCAGCATAGACAGTATGTCAGACCACAGAATAAATAATATGCAAATCAAAGGTGGTGTAAAGTTCCTCCCTTATTGGGAAAATAAGAGTAATTTATGACAATTGTCATAATTTTGCTTAAAGTCCTTCCAAGTAGGGATGTTCTCTGTGGTTTATTTAGCTGATTGTGGACCTCTTTTCTGTCCTCATACACACCTATATATACATGTCTGTAAGAAAATGAAGAGATAAATGAAATTAAGGGGAAAAATTCACATCCCAGAAATTAGTGGATTTGGTTTTCCATACTTAGGTATAATCTGTGAAATAAGCACATTGTCATAAAGATGCAAGGCTTTACTTTTACATTTTTAATAGATGAAACAGAGATTTATCACTTCTTTTAAAATTTGAAAGCTAAAGCTTTGGAGCAATGAACATGTCTGATCCTCTTTTGATGGTCCTTTACATCTATTCTTCAGAAGAGACCATAAACAGGAGCTGAACAGAGGTTGTGTTTTATATTAGNGGGAGGAAGGCCTAAACAGATGTAGAGAAGAGGGGAAGAACCATACCAAGCCACTATTGGCCTACAGTCATGTTGTCACGTGTCAGATAGAAAAAGGTGATTATAAACTTTTGCATTTTGAAGTAGGTAGCAGAAAATTCATCAATTTTTTTCTACAAAAAGGAGTTACCATCTTGATTGAAAATACATAATTCCACTAATGTTTTGCTTTGTTTTTAATCAATACATGTTAGATAATGGTCTCATTATACTAGGTTAATTGCTTAGATTCCTACTATTTGTCACTCCTCCCCCACCCTCCTTTGCACCTTGACCCTGCCACTTTCTGGTCCCTTTTCTTAGTGAGGCTTTCAGATGTAGGTACCTTTTCAGGCACAATCCATTTTTTCCTCTTTCCCCCACCACCCTGAGCTAAGTCCTGTTGTTGTTCTCATAAGACACTTCTGAACTAATTCAGTTCCATAAAACAAAGTGGCCTTTCTTGTCCTCTTACATTTCTTAGCACAACTGATTCAAGGTGCAAATAATGAGGAGAAAACTGACAAAGGGAACAGAAGACCTTCTTCTCAAAAGCAATTTTCTGGCTCAACTTTCATCATGGAAACATCCACTGACAGGTAAACAACCCTCCCAACACACATTTTGTTAAGTATGGACACATCTCACAAAGGGCTAGTTCCATCATACTTAACAACAGTGACAATTTGGACCAGCATCAATCAAAGTCCAGCCATGCATTCAAGGATTTTATTCCTATGAATCATTACTGGTTTTTTTGTTGTTTGTCTATGATGATAGACACTGATTCTTCCTGAAGTGTGAATGGCAGAAAAGTCTCTCACACACCAAAGCCTTCATGGGAAACACAGAACTATTAGCAACTTCTCTTCCAAGAGTCAAATAGAACAAGGAAAAAAGGCCGGAAGATTTACCACATTAGCAGCACTTTTCTTACAATGGCTATTTTTCTTCCATGAATCCAAACTTAAAATCAGTAGAATTAAATGGTTGTTAGTGCACAAACTCCAGTGTCAGAGCACCATATTGGATCAATGAAAAAGTGTTAGTGGATTTTTAGTTTTCTTTAAAATATGTTTGCAGTCACAGCATTGGCAAACTTCTGGGAGAGAGAAGGAAACTGCTGAAGAGTGAAAAATAATAAAAAAAAAATGTGTGAGTATAACAGCCCAGCATGGACTTGGTGTCATCAGAGGAGATGAAACAGTATGTTGGGATTTGCATATTTACCTTATTGGAGAAGGTAGATTAAACAATATATTTCATTTATTCCATCATATCCAGTTAAACAGATTGCACTATATAATTTCAAAATTCATATTTTCTTTCCCTTCTGTACTACAACACTGTTAAGAAAAATGGTGGAACAAGTTTGATTTGTAGTACAATCCTGCTAAATCTTTGAAATTATGACTTCTTTCTTAATCTTTTGGAATCCAGACCAAACTGGGAATATAAGCTTATAATTAATGCTCTCTTGTGTCAGCTCTCCAGGAAAGAAATCATTCCATGCTACTGTCCTCCTCTAATTTATTAGTAGGGCCTGTACATTTCATCAGTATTGGAGTGGGAAGAGAGGAATAAGATGAGCAAAGGGCCACCTATAGCAGAGTTATAGAACCACAGAATGGTTTGGGTTGGAAGGGATCTGAACGGTCACCTAGTTCCAAAACCCCTGCCATGGACAGGGACACCTTCCACTAAAACAGGTTACTCAGAGGCCCATCCAGTCTGGTCTCCAGGGATAGGGCATCCACAACCTCTGTGGGCAACTTGCTTCAGTGCCTCATCACCCCCACTGTAAAGTATTTCTTCCTAATATGTAACCTAAATCTACCCTCCTTCTGCTTAAAGTCATTCCCCCTTGTCCTACCACTTCACACACTTGTGTAACATCACTCTCGAACCTTCTTGCAGGCCCCCTTTATGTATGGAAGGCTGCTCTAAGGTGTCACTGGAATATCCACTTCTCCAAGCTTAACAACCCCAATTCTCTCAGCCCATCTTTGTAGGCGAGGTGCTCCAGCCCTCTGATCAGTTTAGTGACTCCTCTCTGGACTTAATCCTTTAAATTTGTGTTTGAGCTGTCTACAGGGGGGAAGCAAGGCTGCTGTCAGTGGAAAAGAAAGTAGAACATTTCCACTCAGATCTAGAGATAATAATGGCTAAAGAAAAGCTTTTTTCTGATTGTGGTACAAAGAACTCTTCCCTTCCTGTCTCAGGAGAATCTTTTCCTGCTTTTCTGAGGCTGCTCCAACACTTTGCAGTTGACAATGTGTTATCATGTTTTAATAAGAGAAAGAATGAGAGAAAGGAACAGAGATTCATGAAATATGAGGGTAGGGGTGTGATTGTACCCATATATATTGTTCACCCCAAGCTCCACAAAGCTTTCCATAGTGCTAAAAGCCAATTAATGTAAATAATAGTTTAGTGGTTTTATTCAAAAACATGAGAAAAAGAAAGAAATAGAGTAAGTTCTCGGTGTACAAGTTGACCATGGATTATTTTATTGAATTTTTGCATTACAATAACATCTTTAGAGTTTAGCTGAAATGTGAGAGATAAGCAGCTCATTGTTTTGTCAACTCTAAAAATATACAGCAAAGGATACTGCTTTCTTTAGAGAGCAGAGAATTTAAATAGAGGGAATGTACAAAGGACATGCAATTTCTGTTTTCAAGACAATGTAAAACGTGGTGAATTAACTGACTTGCTCATGGTCACTAAAAAAAAATCAGTGGCAAGACTTGGGAAATTAACTTTCTTTTAAGGCTCTAGTTCTCTCTTAGGAAGAGTATTTAATTATTTACTTATTTAAACATGTAGTGAAAGATAACTATCTCTAGAAAGGTGTAATATAAGAAAAGGTTTGGAAAGTGACCCAGATAAATTAATATTAATGGCTTTGCTGAAGAATAGAAGTGCCAAGAATGTCAGAATGCTTATTATCATAGAAATATCTTATTCTATTAAATCTTTTTTAAACTTTAGCTATTATTAAAAAATTGAATACAGGGAACTCTGCTAAATATGGAAGGACAGATGCATGCCAGGACAAAATCTGATTCCATTAACTACCAGCCACATTCTAGTGTTGACTTGGTCATCAGAGTGACATCACGGAGATGGGAAGTGAACGAGTTCAACCACTAGCACATCATTAGTTCAGTAATAGTTTCTTTTAAAGGTGCCTCTAAGAAGCACTTAATTTAATGTTTTATCAAGCAGTACCCATCAATGTGTCCTTGATCACAGGAAAAATTCAGTTTCTTGCACACAGTGCACCAAAAAAACCAGTCCAGATTTCACATTTAAAAACGAGTAGTGTGACAGCAGTAATCATTTTCTCGTCGACACTGATCTGTGTGCTGGCAAAGACTTCCTATTAAGTCCCGAACAGAGGCTGGCAGCTTCTATGGGTATGAAGCTCCCTGAGAGTGGGGCAATGAAGTAAAAGCTTGTTTCAAAAATTAAATTATCTCTAGAAACCCTGTAGAGTTTTGTTGCTTGCTCAGGACAGGACTGAGCAAGTATAATACTGAGGAGTATTATGCCAGAGATTCATGCACATCCTCATACTGCAGAGAGAGAAGAGGATGGAATAGAAATAGAGACCATAAAGAATTCAAACCACTACTGATCCAATTATTAATATTTTTATCTTCAGACTAGATTTGAACAGTATAACTGTGCAGTACATTACTAATGAAATGCAGCCTCCTCTGGGATGGAAGCTTTTAGATAGCTGATGGACACAGCATGCTGCCAGAAAGAAAGGAGAGGCAAAATGGAATTTTAGTACATCACGGAAAGCTCCTGCTGCTGAGAAAAGTGAAATGGCATATTTAGGAGCCAAGCCGCTCCCAAAGTAGGATAAATTGGGAGAAGCTATTAGAAATTCAATGGAATAATGGTAGTGGTGAGAGAAAATAATATGGCAACTGCGTCCACCATAGCAGACAAGGCTTCCACTTCTGCCCAGTCCCATTACCTACTCTCAGTTGGATAATGAGAAAAATATAAAGTCCTTTCCAGACTGCATGTTTATTGTATGTCTACATCACACAATGGAACACAGTGCAAAGACTCTTAATCCAAGTAAATATGAAAATTGCTGTGTTTCCTTGCAGTATAATGCAAACTTTTTTGTTTGGATCTGAAAGAACACAGTCATCCTGAATAAGTACTGCAAAAAAGTTAAGGAGCACTGACTTGGGAGAGGCTTACTTGTTTGGTTGCACCACCTGCTTACCTACTGTACTCAGACTCAAGCTGGCTCAGATTTACCTGGTTTATGTAGTGCATGCTATTCCGATGAAATGAAACGGGATGACCAGGAATTTCCAATTTAATTAAGAAACTAAGGGACTCTGGACCTGATGGGAAAAATTACCCATGTTCAGTTTGGGGAAAAATACCAAAAATTGGAAATCTAATTTCTTGATAAGCCTACACCTGCTTTAAAAATTAATAATTATAGTGACATGAAACATCTAATGGTATCAGATTGATTTTTTGTGGTTTATAATGAAGGGAAATGGTGGCTTCAACTATTCTTATGTACAAGCCTTGTTTTGATTTTTCCATTGTTGAATATTTATAGCTGTAAGAGACAAAGTGCAGCAAACAGTAAATTTATGCGCCTTTCCCATGCATAATGCTATCTACCAATTAAGTCTCTTGAGTGATAATAGTGTATTCAAATTCCAGTGAAATAATAGTTCTCTTTTTATACAAGAGCATTTTTTTAGGGGCTAAAGGATATACAAATTTCCTATTTCTGAAAATTTACGAAAACTTATACAGTTCATAAAAAGAGTCTGTGATTTTTTTTTCTTGACAATCTGGTAAAATTGCATAGTTTCAAAATACAAAAAATCTTAATTATATTCCCTATATGGATGAGATATTTTCACTAGTAAGATATTCTTAGTTATTACATGTTACAATGGTTTAAATACTCTAGTGATAGATGAAATGAAAATTCCTTTGCTTTTGGCTTTGTTTGAGGGTGAGAAATTGAACAACCTTACTCCAGGTAAGACTGCAACAGGTCCCTGTGTGCTGATCCAACTAGCAGCAAGGCTGAGGATGTATTCCCAATGGCAGCACATACAAACTCACCTATAAAAACGCGTCTCTCTATTTTGGTTATCATAGGCAGACATAATCACCACTCGCAAAAGCACAAACAACACCAGTGAGTGGCCTCATCCCGTTCACCCCTCTGGCTCATCAGGATGAAGGACAATTAGTGGGAAACACACATCTATCCGGCTATATATATGTACAGCCCGGATCTCTTCAGCTGCTGAGCTTAGTCACTCAGCCTTCTCATCAGCCTTCCTTGGATCCAAATCTCTTCAGTCGCTTGCACCTGGATATATGAGCTTCTGGGATCACAGTCCTGCTCGCACAGAGACACAGACAACACATTTCTGCAGCAGATGGTTCTGAATTAGTTACCCCAGTCCTTGAGAGAATTTTTAGTTAATTATTGTAGAATAGAAACAATTAATACTAAAAGATCCTAAAGCTGATTGAAAGACCAGCTGTATTTGAAAGATCCTAAAGCTGATTGAATGATCCAAGGGTTTGGTGGCGTCTTCCTAGGTTATCTAGATTTTTACTTTTTACCCCTTATGGGAAAATTTGAAGCTTAAAAAAATTCCCAAAAATGGAAAATATAGCACATTTTCTGCTCAGCTATTGATTAATGACAAAGCTGAGGGGAAGGAGAATGTTAAAAGCAGAGCATGGGAAAGCCAGAATTTAAACATTTTTCAGTTCTGACGAATTCATTAGTATATACATATATCAAATTCAAGTTAGCCAAAGTCAATTGAAATACTATAATTAACATTAATATGCTTTGGGTCAGATCACAGATTCTTAGAAGATTAAGTTGAAAATAAAGGTAAAATAATACACGTGTGTGTATATATATATATAGTTATATAGTTATTTCTCTTTAAAGTAGATATGAATTAAAGTATCATAACTTGTGCTAAATTATTCTGGGACAATAAACATTTTGCTTCAATAATTAACCAAAGCCCTCTCTCCCTCACTTCTCCATGAAACCCTGCTAATCCAGTTGCATTGCTTCATTACATCAGAGAGTGAGAAATTTCACAATGTTGTGGGCAAAGTCAGAGTTGACTTAGCTGAGGCTTAGTTTGAGGTTTACTTAATGGCCTTACATAGAGTGATTGTATGTAGGGCAACATGTGCGTAATAGAAACTGTGTTAGTCCTTTTAGACTGCCCAGATATAAATGCCCTTATTTAGCTGCTTTTAAATGCAAATTTGGTCATGCGAACATAAAATATGTGCTTTAACAATTTCACATTGAAGGACATTTTGTTAGTCTTGATCATTTTAAGTTCTCAAAAAGTTTCAAAATAATCAAGGGAAAAAGATTTCAATCAGTAAAAAATGTCAGTATAGAGCTCTTATTAAACAAGTTTTATCTCTATAGGCAAAGAGGAATTCCTTCTGTGTTAGCTCATGAGAAAATGAAAAAATAAATTAGAATGATAGAATCATAAAATGGTTTGGGATGGAAAGGACTTTTAAAGGTCACCTAAATCAATTCCACCACAATAAGTAGGGACACCTTTAACTAGATCAGATTGCTCAGAACTCCATCCCATCTGATCTAGCTTCTCCAGGGATGAAGCATCCAAAATGTCTCTGGGCAAACTGTACAAGTATTTCATCAGTCTTATTGTAAAAATAAAACCAAAAAAACCCAAAAAATATCTTCCTTACATCTAGTCTGAATTTATTCTCTTTTAGTTTAAAATCTTTATCCCTTGTCCAGTCACTACAGGACCTAAAAAAAAAAATAATGTCTTCATCTTTCTTATAAGCTCTCTTTAAACACTGAGAGACTCTAATGAGATCTCCCCTAGAGCCTTCTCTTTTCCAGTCTAAATAGCCCTAAATCTCTCAGCCTGTCTTCACAGGGGTGGTGCTCCATCTCTTTGATTATCTTTTTGGTCTTGCCCTGCACTTGCTCTAACACATCCATATCTTTACAATGTTGGGGACTGTGGAGCTGGACACAAGCACTCCAGGTCGGGTCTCATCAGAGCAGAGAAGAGGGACAGAATCCCCTTCCTTGCCCTTCCAGCAGCTCTGCTTTGGATGCAGTCCAGGATACTTCTGGCTTTCTGGGCTGCAAGTGCACATGGCTAGGTCATGTGCAGCCTGTCATTCACCAGTACCACCAAATCCTTCTTGTCAGGGCTGTCTCAATTCCTTCATTCCACAGAGTGTATTAATAGCAGGAGATGCTCCCACTCACCTGGTACATGGCCTTATTGAAGTTCCCTAAGACTCACTTCTTGAGCTCACTTCCAAGACCCTCTGGATGGCATCCCACCCTTCAAGGGTGTCAACCTCACCACTCAACTTGATGCCATCTGCAGACTTGCTGAGAGTGCACTTAATCCCCTTGTCCATGTCATTGATGAAGATATCAAACAGTACTGGTCAAAATACAATCCCTTGAGGGACATCACTTTTTCCTGGGAACAGGCAATGCCATCAGGACATTGAACTGTTGACCACCAGCCTCTGGATGAGATCATCCAGGTGATTCTTTCTGCATAAGAGAGATATGCATCATGCATAACAAATCCTTATGTTTATAATTGAGAGAGAAGCATGTTATAGGGGACCAGGTCAAAAGCCTTACAAAAGTCTAGATAGATTATATCTTTGGCACTTTTCTTGTCCACAGTTGTAGTCACTTGATCACATAAGGCCACTAGATTGGTCAGGCAGGACTTGCCCTTGGTGGAACTATGCCAGCTGCCTCAAATCACATCCCTGTTCTCCATGTGCCTTAACATAGTTCCCAGGAGGATCAGCTCCATGATCTTCCCAGGCACAGAGGAGAGGCTGACAGGTCAGTAGTTCCTGAGATCCTCCTTTTTACACTTTCTAAGAATTGGTGGAATATTTTCCTTTTTTCAGTTGTCTGGGACTTCACTGTTATGCCATGGCTTTTCAAATATCATGGCAAGTGGTTTGGCAACTACATTAGCCACCTTTCTCAGGACTCTGGGATACATCTCATAAGGTCCCATAGACTCAGCATATTCAGATTCCTCAGGAAGTCACCAATCTGATCTTCTCTTATAATATCTAAACTCAAGATTCCATCTGTCTGAAATTATCTGCAGAGTAGACAATAACATAAGAAAATCTAGACTTTTTCCCCAAAAAAGAAACTGCATTGCATTTCTAGGAGGGTGGCCTATGCCAAACATAATGTCTCAGTACCTCCTTTCTGAAAATATATGTAGTTCTTTACGGGCTATGGCTGGCTAGCAAAGGTATTCAGCCTTGTAGCTGCAGTTACAACTTTCTGTCAGCTTTAATGCACAGTTAAGTTATATCAGGTACCAGTACAACTGTGTTTTCCAAGTTAAAAAAATATGGGTTGGTTGTGCAAATATATAATTTTGAAAGACTACATATATGCAAGGATACAAAATGTCAAACCTGCAATTGCTTGATACAGTCTTTTCCTCCCTTCTTCAGTGTACAAGAGGATCAATTTGAAATGCTCATTCTACATTTTCTTTTCCAGGTAGTGTTATTTCATTCATATCATAGCAACAACAGAATTAAGATTTCTAGCATAACTGTATAGCTAACATTTTCTAAGTCTCCACTTTATGTGGAAAAAAAACTCCCTACCTTTTAAACCCTTTAGAAAGGAATTTACCTCTATTCTAAAAACCCCAAACCCGAAACTAAAGAAATGAACAAAACTAAACAGAAACCCTAGAAACACCAGGCACAGAGGAGATTAAGCCTATTGTTAATGTTATGTAAATTGCATATATCTAGCACACTGGATTTAATCTTTTAGTAATATATTTTTTAGCAGATGTTTAGGACGGTGCCTGATGAATATCTAACAATGGCATGCTCATACTGACTAAGTTTCGTGCATCCTCTTTCTTTGCTGCAATTAGAGCTTAGACAAGTCATACAACAGATATACTGGCAGGAAAAAAAACATTCCTTGAAAATACAAATAAATTGTGATTGAGCCAGTGCAGTAGTGCAGTCCTCAGCATGTGGCATTCTGGAAGCAAAACCCAGGGGTATAAATGTACATCTGTTAGAATTGCCCACCTGTTTGCATGAAACTTCTGAGCATAAAAAATTGCCTGCCAGTAATTTCCAGCTCCTTTGTCAATGTTTTCCTCTGGGATGGTCCTTAATTCAAAGAGAAGTGGGTTTTTTAAGTGTTTATTTCGATCTAAAAAACTTCTGTTCAGTTGTCGACAGAGATTTTGAGTCAAGCTCATTGAGGTCTCTGGAACATTAAATAGATTCTCTTTGGGAATCTTCTAGACTCCCAAATGGACTTAGCTTCAGATGCAATATTCAGCTGGTGTCTCCTGGGGAGAGTGTGATTTGAATAAAAAGGGTTGCTTTCAGCACAATTCTTTTTATTTTTGCCATCTGATCTCTTCCTGTCTTCATCTCTCCCAGTCTAGCTGTTCTTGCATGGATAGAAGTAATTGAAGTAAACCCGGCTACACTCTGGCACCACAATCCTACTGTTCTTAGTTTCTTAAGCAGGTATACCCTGAAATATTACAGAACTAGAAGGATATGAGAACATGAAGGTAAGTAATTTTAATCTAGAGAGAGCCAAGAAAAAAATTGCCCAGGGATTTCTTTGTTCTGGTCCTCCCTCCAGAGGCACTGAGCTCAAGCTGACCTTCTGTTTTATCCCTTCATTAAATTAGTTAATTTTTTTTTAAAATCCAGCACCTGAGACTCTGCCCTGGGAAAGCTAGGGTTAAACCTGAAAGAGGAAGTGGGCCTGAGAGTGGGAGTGTGTGTGAGGGGGGACATCCATCAGCTTGCCAAGCAGCCTATTGCCAAGGGCTCTACTCCTGGCACTTACAGTCTTCCTGAATGCTGTGAAAATACTCAGATAGTGGCTTCTCCTTTAGTAGTATTAGATATCACAGAATCACAGAGTCACAGAATAAATAAGGTTGGAAAATACCTATGAGATCATCAAATTGAACCCTTCAGTGAGTACTACCTTGTCAACTAAACCATGACACTAATTTTTTTTTGAACACTTGCAGGGGTGGTGACTCCACCAGTTCCTTGGGACATTTTAGTCCATTCTAAAATTTAACAACCTTTCCCATGAAGAAATTCCTCCTGATATCCAACCTGAACCTGCCCTATTTCAGCTTCAGCTTCAACTCTTCTCTTGTTGATAATTACCTGGGAGAAGAGGTCAACCACCAGTAATGAAGTAGTACATGTCATTAAATGATTTATATGAAAAAAAATTTCAAAGGATAAAATGCATTTCAGAATGTTTGGAACCAGGTGAGAGCTGCATCGAACCTTTTGAATCATCCCATTATTCATCTGAAAAGAAAGAAGAAAAGTGCAAAACTACACAGACATTTGTCAGGTCTGTCAGGAAATGAGGTGTTGGATTTTTATGCCTTGTGAAGGGATGAATTTGAAAATTTGATTGTCTGCATTTTCTAATGTCACGGTAACCAAGAGTCACAATTTTCATTGTTATTCAAGAATGTATTTCATTTCAAAACAATGGTTTAAACGACAGTTGAATATAGACTGTTTTCAGGAATAACTTCAGACTCAAATGGGTGCAATGGTTTCTTAATCTGTTCCTCTACATCAAACCAGATACGATTGGAAAAAAAAAAAGGTAAAAACTGGTTCCAACCAATACAAACAGTTTCCAATTGGTTAAACTGGAGCAAAGCCAGTTATATAAGTAATGATCGTATTCTGAATTTATTGTATTTGTTCTGGAAAGGTCATCTGAATGATTCCAAGTATCTAATCAACAACTTTGCTAAATTGCCAGTAGATAAAAAGGTGAATGTTAGCTGTAATACTAACTTGTTTACTCATCCAAAATGATTTGATTTTCATTTCATAAGCTTTCCCACCTTTTCATGTTGTTCTGTCATTCTGCTATGGATGGCTCTCATTACTACGATTGAACTAATTTTTATAGAATGCATTTTAAAAGACTTTTCTTTGTTCCAATCTACTTCCAGGTTAGGTTTTTGTGAAATATGCAACCTTCTGCTATTCTGGGGAATATTTTCTTGGCTACTTCAAAAAGAAAAATTGCCCTGAGTCTGCGCACAGACCCAAGAACGCAACACCAAATTACATTCTTCTATGCAGCAAAATTTCATTTGCTGCTGATTAGGAATATAAATAATAGAACCCCAAACTTTCCAGAAATCATCAAAGTACTAAATTTCTTCAGAATAGCAAAGAGTTCAGTCCTGATTTATTTCCCTGTTTGAACTGCTTCAGCTTCTAGATTTATCAGTACATAAAATATATGTGTGATGTTATGAACATTTCATTTTATGTTGTTTTTAGAATGTCATACAAAAAGAGTATTTTATTTCTGTTCGGGAATCATGGAAACCAGGATTTTTTTTCCCTCACAAATTATACAATTTTTTAAAAAATAAAATATTTGATAATAAAAATTTTTATACTTTTATCTCATCAGTAGACCTAATTTCAATAGTGATAATACAGTGAAGTGCAAAATAAGCACACATATGTACATTTTAACTGTATTCTATTCAAACCTGTCTGCTTTCCTATGGTGAATAACAACATTTAAAGAATATAATATGGAAAACTAAATTGCTTTATCCAGTAACTTTTTATCCAGTACATTTATTTTTTATTATTTCACTCAACATGTACTACAGGTGTGAATTTGTGTGGGCTGATTTTTACTTCAAATTAAAATAGCTTGCTGCCGGATTTGCAACTTTTTGCTTTTTGGTTATTCAGAGTGTGAAAATTCTTATTTTATAAAAGTTCTTTAGTCAGAAAACTGCTCAGAATGAAATAGTAAGGTCTGTAGTTTAATGTCTAAGGAAGATTAGAAACACTGTATTTGGTCCTTTTTACAAAACATATATAAAAAAGGATATCTTGAAACTACATCAATATCTGTAAAGTAATAAATGATCTTTGATAAAATGGTTCTGTAGGAAGCAATATATTACCTCTGTGTGTGTATGTGTGTGTATATATATACATATATATATGTATGCGTATATATAAAAGCATTAAAAGATGAGCAGAAATGAACAGAGTTGAAATCAGGTTATCTCCTTTTAATATCTTCAAAAACCAGAAAATCATGTATTAAAATGCATCCATGATACCTAATGATCTCTACAAACAAAGATTGTCAGATTGTGAGAGAATTGTCATCTTTGTAGAATTCTGATAGCATCTTCTTCCTCAGCCTGGGCAACTTTGGAGCTACATCATTAATTGGAAACCAAAGTGCATGCTGATTGAACTACTAAAAGTACATCAAATATATGAGATTATGTTCTGCATCTTCCATTTGTCATTCTTTTTTTTTTTTTTTTTTTTTTCTGGACACCCTAGTCTTAGAGTATAAGACAAGAAATCAGATATAACATTACTTTCATTCCATATTTGCCAGCTTAATCAGAATTCCCTTCACTGATGGACATGAAGGGCGATCTACCCTAGAATGCAAGTAAGAAACTATTCAGGTATGATATATATATGTATATATAAACATATATGATACCTGAGGTATATATCAGGTTTATATATAAGGCTGAGACAGTTGTGGTTGTTCAGCCTGGAGTAGAAAAGGCTCTGGGGTGACCTTATTTTTGTCTTTGGTACCTGTAGGAGGCCTACAAGAGAGATGGAGAGTTGGCATGTAGTGTTGGGACAAGGAGGAATGGCTTTAAACTGGAAGAGATAAGGTTTAGATAAGGTGATGGGAAGATATTCTTTACAGTGAGGGTAGTGAAGCATGGAAACAGGTTTCCCAGAATAGGTATGAATGCCTCATCTCTGGAAGTGTTCAAGGCCAGGTTGAATGGGACTTTGAGCAACCTGGTCTAGTGGAAGGTTCCTTGCCCAGAGCAGAAGGATTGGATCTAGATGGTCTTTAAGATCCCTTCCAACCCAAACCATTCTGATTCTGTGAAATAGTTTTCCTTCATCCTATCTGTCATGGTTTTCTGCAATT
The DNA here is from genome assembly GCA_013397155.1 of Irena cyanogastra. Lineage (NCBI taxonomy): Eukaryota > Metazoa > Chordata > Aves > Passeriformes > Irenidae > Irena > Irena cyanogastra. The sequence continues at coordinate 569,484 of VWZV01010916.1, read as the reverse complement.
AAGTGCTGCCTCTGAAACCGTCTAAACAATGTGCTTCTCACTTAGTCTCACTATCCTCCTGTGATGTGCTGGAGAGCAGAATCGGAGGCACAGGTAAAAAAAGATAAAAGATCATAACCTGTGACAAGAACAGTTTTTCTGAAGCAACAATGAAAGAAGACAACAAACAGTGACAGCAACAATGCCAATGATGGCAGGTACAGGAAAGAGGCAAGAGATTCACATGGAAAATCCCCAACTACACCCAGCCATTCCCTCCACCACGCCATGCCGCTCAACTCTGAAGGGAGCTCTTCCCCAGTCCATGGAGAATGATGTGAGGTGGTATAAATAACCTCTGTGTCTTAGCCATGCCTCCTTCTGGCTACAGCAAAAATTAACCCTGTCCTGGCCAGAACTTTCTCACTGTCATACCATTGTCCAAAGAGAAGTTCTGCAAAGAAAGCATTGACTGATATGGAGTTTCAACAGTCCTTGGATGACATAATACTCACAGGAAATCTGTGGATAAAGATTTGCTTTACACTTTAATGGTGAATAATTTTAGCAGATTTTTTTGTTTGTTTTATTTTTGTTTGTTTGTTTTTTGTTTGTTTTGTTTATCTTGTAGAAACAGAAAAAATACTGGTTTTCAAGCATGGTTAAGAAGCATCTTATACTTTATGATTTACCAAGTCTTTTAGGCTGGGGTAGGTCATGCTTAATACCACTTAATTCCTTTTCATCTGTGTTTTTGTTTACAGCCTATAATTCCCAGTGTCTTCAGAACTCTGAAATTAGTCAGAAACTCAGTAAAGAACCTTTTATAAAAATGGTCCTTAGCCTTTCACTTTTATAAGCACCAAAATTCAATCAAAAATTATTTTAAAGTGACAAAAAGCTACAGTAGCAAATCTATTAAAATGTGTTCAATCATTAACTTCTTTGATTTAACATCTGTCTAAAACATAACATCAAAAATTGAATAATTTATCACCTAATTGCATAAAAGCTTGAGTAATGCATTAATTAAAAATTTATATGAAATTCAGAGGAAGAAAGTTGAGTAGGAACTATTTGATTACCCATGCAGTATGACGGCTATAGCTGCTTCGAAAGACTAATCTATTACAAATCACAAATGCTTAACAGTGAATAACATTCTAAGTGCCTTAGAATCCTATCTGATGATTTCTAGAAAATGCATTAGCTATAGATTACTTCAGATTCTATAGATAGGTGCACAGATATGCCAGTTCTTCTTTCACTTTTCTGATTTATTACCCTAACTGTATGTACAAATTCTTGTGTAAACATATGAGAATAAGGCTTTCCAGAACTTTCTGGACCTTGTTTCATAAATGTACAGACCTCAGAAGCAGGTTTCAGGTTTGCTTCTCAGGCTCATATTCAGTCAGCCATAGAAGAATATCACAGCCATAAAATCAACTCATGTTAAATACATTATGGTGAAAAAAAAAAATAATAAACAGCTATTATAGCAACCATACTATCTCTTCAAATTATCAATTAACTCTTACAACTAATGAAAACTAGAACACTTTTAAGTGCAGGTTTCTTCTTTCATAATCCACTAATAGTATTTGAAAGTAGTTAGTTATTTAAAGCATTTGTGCCAAACTGCTTTTATAATTAGAAAAATTGGCCCAGAAATCAGAGTATCCAGACGGATGCAAACAGCACAGGTTTTAATTTAAACAGGTTTGTCTCTCACCAAAAAAAAGGACCTGCTTTGAAAAGTTCTCTCTTTAACAATCTCACCAAAAAAAAGGACCTGCTTTGAAAAGTTCTCTCTTTAACACTCTCACCAAAGCTTATTCTCATGAATCATTCACTGAGCTACACCTATGTAAATGAGGACTTATGAAACCAGGCCCTAAGTTTATTGAAATGCAAAGTGCAGTTAAACATAGTTTAGGGTACTTTCTGAAAGAATATTTAGCAAATCATTATTTTTGTTCTTATAAAGAGCACAGTTTTTATTTTGTCTAATACTGATAGTCTTGCAGAAATCTAGATTTACCTGAGAAAATAGTGGACTGAAGATTATTTTTCTCTTCACTTTTTCTCTTTTATTATTTTTATGTTTGGTTGTTTGGTTTTTTACTATTCTTTCTTCTGTTTTTGCTGACTGCTGTTTGAGTCTATATCTGCCTGCTGAGAGGATGGGATGTATTTCATTCACTTTGAGTGCACTATTGTCAATCGATCCCCTTGTGAGAATGAGATTAGTGTTTTCAGTGTTCTCAATTTGATACCAGTAGAGAAAAATTCAGAATTATCACAAACAAATAGTGAAATAGAAGATACATTTAAGAAATATAATATAGAATTGGCATGACAGTAACAATCAGGAATATTAATGACACTTTTAGGTTTGGATTGCTCACAAAAGACTTGAAAAGCTCAATTGTCAACCATTTTGAAAATCCACTCAGAAATATGTTCATTTGTAACTTCAAACTATTTTAAAAAGCAGAGTGTCTAGCCTGGTAATAGGTGACCACAACTTAGAAAATATCCAGGTAAAATATTCAGAAAGCAGAGAGACTTGTCTCTTAGTAGCAGGTTTAATAGAACTCCTTTTATTTCCCCATCCAAGTGGAATGTTTGAAAGTTCCAAACCTTGCATTACAAACAGCAAACAGAAAGTACCTAGGATGCCCAGAAACAAATCTACTCAGCCAGCTTTTCTCTTATGTTCTGCTCTTCAGGTTTCTTGTTTGCTTCCTGTTATCTTTAAAAATTTACTACTTTCCCTTTCTTTTTTTTTCTTTCTTTTTTTTTTGGTGAAAGATGTGATGCTGCTGTGTGCTGTATGAATTACAGCTAAGGAGGCTTAGATTGCTTTCTGTCATTCTAATTACTAAAATTCCTGTGCAGAGATGACTCAGTGACACATCTGAAAGGAGCATGAAGTTATTTCCCCTTTCATTCATTGATTAGGCTCTCAAAGAGAAAAAAATTAAATAAAAAGAATATTTATTTTGAAAAGGATGTAAGCAAGAAATTCAATTAAGAAAACAGTTCAAATATATATATACACATTTATTTATACACAAATATATGTGTGTGTCTGGGTGTGTGTGTATGACTGTGCTCTCAAGTGTACAACCACAGTCCTCTACATGTACATAAACACATTCATAGGTAGGCTACTAATACATGTATTGAGGTAACATTTCCATTTTTAAGGGAAAGGCTTTATGACTTTAAATTAAATTACTTTATGTTACAAACTCTACTACTACTACTACTACTACTATTACTACTACTACTATTACTACTACTACAGCTCACCAAACACATAACAAAAAAATCCTAACAACAGATTTCCACTAAAACAGATCTTTTATTCAAAGTTTTATTTAGCAGCTGAGTGAACCTTACTGGTTCCAGTAAACTCTTAATCCTCAGGGATGGTCAGGCACTCCAGAAAGTGTTTATTTCTGTTGGTTCTGAAGCCTGAAGCTATGACGATGTTTTGCTCTTCTTGGTAGCTTTTCCTAGTCTTTTATTTTTCTACTTGTTCTACCTCAGACTAGAGAAGTATTTTCCTCTCAACATGTCTAGTTTACCTGCATGGAAAAGCAGACCTTCCCCTCCCTCAAAGGCTTCCACCAGAATTCATGTGCAGCATCCACAAGAACGCAAACAGGCAGATGTGCTCCCTTGCTGCTTCGCAGTGCAAACAGCGATTGTGAATAAATGCATCACACAAACCGGATCCACAAAATCACCCGTTCCAACAAAATGCAAATGTTTGAACATGTTAATTTTTTTGGGTTTGGGTTTTGTTTTTTTGTTTTCGTGTTTTTTTTGTTTTGCTTTGTTTTTTTAAATAAACAATGATTTAAAACTGTAACCTGGAAAACAGATTGAGTCCATTCTCACAGTTTGGTTAAAAAAAGTGCAATCTAAATGTCGCTCGTGGAACCATCAGAGACAATAATGGAAATGTCATCTTTTGCTAGGATTTTCAAAGTACTATCAAAACCAGGAGTGTATTTATTTGTTTCAGCTTCTTCAATTCTATTTGCAGGTATCTGTAAATGATCACATAGTAAATGATTACATAGTGAAGTTCATCCACATGCTGATATTTAAAATGCAACAAATTTAATGGAACTATAATGTTGTATTCTTTGGCAAAATACAATGCAACTATGTGTGTCAGAAACACTGGATGCAATTTAGGTGACACCTATTTCTCAGATACTTATAATTGCAATCCCTGATTATGTGAAATATTCCGAGATGATACTAACAGACAATTCATGCTGCAGAGGAAGAAAAAAAAGTAACTTTTGCCGGTCTGTTTGGTGGTTTTGACCAATATAGTCAGGGATCTGGGGAGAGGTAGGGTTTCTTTTCTTATTCTCGTCAGTTCATCAATCTGACTTTGAGAAAGATTCAGCACCAAGCATTGAAGTGAGGAGATTATATGGCATTATTTTGTCCTCTCTTCCGTAGTCAACTCATGAAATTTTATGGGGATTTAAATTAAAAGCAGGAAAATACATCTGGTCAATTGCAAATCAAGAAGACATATCTATCCTAACATCTGCAGATGATCACAGGAAGATATTAATCATGAACCACTGTCAAAAAACAGAAGTGGTATATAATCACTTTTCCTGTAATTTTTTTCACAGCAGTTAATGTCAATCTTTGTGTGTTGCTATAACTTTGCCTGAAGAAGTAAAAAACCCCAACTATTTAGATTTGAGAATGTAAACGCAGAGAAAAAGCACCCTTCAGTCTTTTTTTTACAGTAAACTTTGTGTATTTATTCCTTCACAATATACTCTCAAATCTTTTTTGGTTGCCCTTGTTCAACATTTCTCCAGAATTTTCTTGAAATAGCTACAAAGTGACACACTTTGTGTGAAGTAGTAGAAGTGACACACTTCTACTACTTCTATGAAGAAATACAAAATCCTTTTTTTTCTGTTTTACTAGCAAGTTTCCTTTGGATATGACAACATTCTTTGATGAAGACTGTGGTGAAGAAAAGAGCTATTAAAAGTTAATAAATTCTGAAACTATATTTTTTATGCCTGATGCTCATACAGATTTCACATTCTCATTTCTAGCTAATCTCTATGGCAACCTTTTGCAGATTCAGTAGTCACAGAGAAAGGACTGGTACAGTACTAAAAACGAATCCAATTTCACTCCTAGAAACCTAAAGCCAAAATTTATTTCAACTAAATGTACTTCTTGTGTTGATAATAAGCACAGAACTTCAGTGAATAAATTAAACTTTGAGACCTCAATTTTTTTTGCTCAGATCTTCCATATATAATTTGCATTCTGCTCTTCATCTCATTGTAGAATCCTATTTTTCACATTGAATTCAAAATCATATCTTGTCAAGAAAAATTAAGTCTGTAAAATAATCAGTAGATCATTTTAGGACCTCTGTGGAACTATACACATGCTGAAAATTAGGTAGATATTTACATTGCTTGTTGAATTGTAGCTCAGATATTTACAGGTAGAATTTTTGCATGCCAATTCAGTGAAGCAGCAAGATAAGAATTCTTGTGCTCGTGGTAAGTATGTTATCCTTTTCTTTGGGTGGAAAGTAAAGGCTTTATCTCCTATGTGTGGTTTCCACAGTCTGGTCAGAGAGTGAAAAAACTAAGTTTTCCCAGGAACGGCTTGTGAGGCCCTAAAGAGCCTGAACCCAAACAATGATAACTTGTTAGTACAAACAACCTGCAGGTACTGTTTTTCCTGCTTTCTGTTTTCCTGTTCTCCAAAAGATTGTTTATAAGAAGGACGTTGAGCTAGCTAGCCAACCAAGTGAAATGCATTGATTAATTGACCAATCTGGTCCAGTTGGATCTGAACAGTGTATAAAAGAAGGGAATTTGAAGTAAAGTTGTTGAATTTCTGCAAACCCAGCCTTTGGAGTCTGTGTCATTTGTTACAATAACAGTGACACCTATGATGATCAATCCCATATCAATTTTGAGAGAAGTTCAACTGGTGTTCAGGGTAACAACCTAAAACTTTAAATTATGAAGCTATTAAACATCTGCACCATTAAATGGATATGATCAAACAACAAGAAGAAAACAAGTAAAATATAGACACACATTTCTAAATTTCTTCCGATAACTTAATTCAAATTCTAAGAAGTTAATATACACTAAAACAAAAAATGTATTGCTACTTGGCTGCAAACACCATCAATTTGGCCTATGCAGAATAAAACAAAAGTAAAATAAAACAAAATTAGTAGCTCTCATTTCTTTTAGAATGAGGATAGCAAAGAAAAAAAAACTCTCAAAAATACATCACTTTTAAAAAAAATCCTATACAGTCACATTACATCAAAATCATACTCAAATGTAAATAAAGTGAAAAATTATATTTTAGTAATATATCATACCTTTATATTTCATTCATTTTTAATCAATCGTGATTTCGCATTGTGAAAATCCTGTTCCTTATAAATAGTTGATATGCAGAATTGACATTTTATTTGAGCCAAATAGCTTTAAGTCAGGTATCTCAAATTTTACCATGAAAAGTCAATTCTTTTTGAATCTGTGGCCCTGGTATGGATCCAGGAATCTATTAAGAATGGTTTCTCATTTTCTGATTTCATGAAAAGGAGTCCAAGTAGCCTTATAAGATAGGCTGTTCAAAACCTAAGTCTCCAGGTGTCTTAGCTGAGGCATCACTAGAATGTGTGAGGGATCTGGGGTGTCACATCTATAGATCCTGGCTTCAATGCTCTGAAACATCTTCAAATCCATTTTTGCTTTCCAAGACACTTTTCAGGTTCAGTCATTGGCATTTAATGACAAAGCTCTGTTTAGTTAGAAAATTATATCTGGTTTAAGCCATGAAGAGAGAACCAAACATGATTTATCTTATTTCCTTAGGAAGTATCGAAGTAAATTAATACATTCTTCTTGAATGTTTGAGTTGCACCAGAACATTCTTTGGAAACAGTAATCTTCTCTGTGGAATTTTTTTTGGTTAGGCCTACAAGCAGTATTGCAGAAAGACTATGTCTGCTAGCTGAGACTACAGGGATTCATCGAACTGAGGATATGATTCCTGCACAAGTTTTACACGTGCATACTCCTAGTGACTTCCGCAGACTTTCTCCTAATTTACGTCAGTGTAAACTGGGTCAGAGACCCATTTCAGGAGCTTTGGAAGTTGAGAGCAAGCACGTCTGACAGTCACACAAACCAATACAGAGGTACCAACAGTTTAATGTTGCCTCGAGCTATTTAAAGTATCATCCATACAGCTGTGTAGCTGTGTGGAAATGCCTGGCTTGGAAGGTGAACTATAAGTGAGAGCAAAATCTGTCTCATATGAAAGGTTAAGAGGATCAGTCTCAATTAATTTCACTAAGACAATAAAATTAGAGACAGCATAGAAAATTACTGCCATGAAATAATTATCTTGTTTATACTGGACCTTTTCTCCTTGTATAGTTAACCCAAACTTGGAGCAAATGAAGAACTAATAGCAAAATTTAGTAAGTGGGTGCACAGACCCACCATACAAAATTTCCACTGAATGTTTCAGAGAGTTCTGTAGCTCAATTAGCCTCAGGAAGGAATCCCTAATCATCCAGTTACAGAGACAGACAACATCTGAAACTAGGAACCCACCAAAACACTGTTCGAAACTAAAACTGCATGGATAATGCAGGTTTTCCAAGGATATGTCCATATTGACTTTTTAAGCAAAATTTTTAATAATTACACTTGCAACTTTTGAGTAACAGTTTGCCACAGTTACTAAGCCAGCTGCCCTCCTTTTCTCTTTCCACAATAGCCCATGCAAGATTTTTGTGGGATTGGAGCTGATCCCTCTGAACAATCTTTTACTGCACCATGTTTGGAGATTTGCAACCAAGTCCAGGGCTAATCTGCATGTCTTTCCACTACAGCCTGTGCACATATTCTATGGAGTGTGTATACAACTTTTCATTCCCCTCACTATTTCTGTTCCTATTTGATTTTAATGAGTGAGTTCTATCATTATAAGTGAAAAAATCATTCATAGACTTATTGGGGAAAAGAATTGAAAGTCTTTCATTGTTAAAATGTAGTTTTATAAAAAATAAGGAAAGAAAAATGAGGAAAGAAAATTAAATTTCTAGAAAAAGAATGCTGTATTTTTCAAACCTTTCTATTAATATTTTCTAAACCTTGCATTCCAGAAGGAAATATATTTAAAATATGCTTTCGTGGAAGATTAAAGTATGTCCAGTTTCTGTACAAATCTGAAAAAGTCAGCTTTTTAAATCTCAAAAATAGAATCATCATCTGGTTGTTGCCTTTATTTTAACTGCTGAACTCTCTGCTGTTCTTTTATTATGGAAGCACAATGGTTTCTCTGGTGCTTGACCTCCTAACTGCCATTTGCCCTCTTTTCTCCTTTCCCTTTCTCCTCTCTGCAGTTTATCTCAGTCTCTTAAGACCTCCCCCTTAATTTCTCCATTTTCACTGGCATTAAAAATAACCACTGAAGCTCACGATGTCAGTCTCTTTCTTACTGCTTCTGCTCTTTTCTCATTTCTTTTCTAGGTAGCTACTATACTGTCTTTGTTTTTTTTTCTTCTTCATTCTCATTCCACCTCATTAGACTTCCAAAAGGTCAATATAAAACATTGGAATGGGTATACATATCTGATTTTAGTAATTCTAATTTTTAGTAATTCTAATGAATCTGTCCCCACGGTATTTAGATATCGATTGGTGTACAGTAATACATCAAGCAATGGATATTCTTCCCTTTAAATGATTCTCAAAATTTTAGCTAATCTCCACTTGGGAAAGCTTCAGTTACTCCTTGCATTTTATTCCCTTAAAAATAGCTAATCTAAATTTAAATTTCATATAAATCATACTCAATATTAAAAAAAAAAGTAAACTGTCAAAGAGGTTTTAAATAAACAGTGTAAAAGATTGAGAGTTTCACATTAATGAAGATTTACTTTTTGGGGGGTATTAAATTAGGAACCACTATAGCTTTCTATCAGCTAAAAAGATAAGGAAATTGCTGCAATTAAAATCTCATGAATTTCTGTTAATAAAATCTTCTCTTTTGTCTATTCCAATGTCATGTCAAATACTAAGAACCATGAAGATATTAGGAAGGTAATATGACTGACATCAGCATGAGATGGTTAATACTTTGAGAAATAATATGTTTGTATCAGGAATTGAAAGACTGAAGGTTTTGAAGCACAGCTAAAAAAAGACTATTATAAATGCTTTTAATTTTTTCCAGTTCAATGACAGGAGATGTTTTAAATATACAAACAAGCAGAATAACCCAACTCAGAAGCAGAATAAATAATGACCATAAACCAGCTCCTAATGTGTAGATGAAAGTGTGCAATAGGAGCTAATCCACACTTAATAATAAACAACAATTAATTAAAGGTATACATGACTGAATTTAGGAGTCTAATTATTCAGTTACATGATTTGATAAAATATCTAGGTAATTTAGTAGCTAACTGTCCCATTTTCCACTATGATTAATTATGGTTGTAGAAGTGTTATTAAGTGCTAATTTAGTCTATCTCATTAGAATGTAGGTTATGTCCCTCATATATCTGCACTTAGGTTGTTACAGTTCATTGGCTTCCAAGTCACCTGGCTTACAATGTAGGTAACTTATTCAATTCAACAGTATTTGAAAAATGAATCAAATCATGATTAAAGTATTTGGTATGCTAATCAAAGGGGTGAGTCTGCCTTCTGTATTCCACATACTTCTCGATAACTTAATGACACAGTTCCTTTGATTTCTGTAGGGTCATATAACTGTAAATATTTACAAACTAAAATCTAGATATGGAAACCAAGTAATTTTTTTACTTTAAAAGGAAAGAGATTAATGCAAAGAAGAAATCTATTAATAGGGAATTACAAGATTAAGTTCCATCTACATTCACTGTTTCATAAGGTGTTGGAATTCATCCTCCAAAAAAACTGCCTTTACTCTGTCCTGGCTTATGTGGTCAAGAACAATGTTAATATGTGAAAATCTCTGAAAATTTATTTTAAATGTACTTAAGGAAAAAAAAACATGGAACATTATTTTTATGACCTACTACCACCTATCATAGACACAAAAATATGTAATGGTGCTTTACTTCTTTGCTTTGTCTTTTTTAAGGGAGTAAAATTACAACTCCAGAAACAAAAGAGCCTAGATAATGGCAAATTAAAGAATAGTATAAATTAAGTTGAGGAGATTTTAAAATACACAAAACACCAACCAAAACCATGCACCGTATCTACTTGGTAAAATAATATCTTCTCCTTTAAATATGTCACAAAAGACACAAATTCTTTTCCATTACACATTTCCTATAGCTATTTTATATTAATATATCTCAGCCTACTGGTCATTTACAATACCTATGCTAGAATGTATTCAAGTATTGTTCTATTCTAAAGTTCACATATGTTTAAAGAATTTTGGTTGTATTTTTACTTTGAGGATGAAGACTTTCAGAATATATTCCTCATTAACCCTTCAAAAGTGCTTGTGTCTCATGTTCTTTTCTTCTTCCCGACCAATTCTCTTCATGTCTACTCTTTATGTTTTATCTGTTCTGAATAGAGTAAACATTAGTTTCTCTTTTACAAATAAAAAATTATATCTGCAGTCAAGTCTTCAGCAAACTATCACAGCGAGTAAATGTGGGATTTCTAGAGTGTAGAGTGAAAGGAAACAAATGAGTTGTTTTGCTTGGGTTTTTTGATGGTCCAGTTCTGGAAAGTCAGGAGTCCAGGAACTCCTACCTCTGCATTGTGTTCAGATCCTACTAGAAAATCAGTTAACTTCCACAAAAACCACAACACCAAGGTTTCTCAGTTCCCTGTAAAAGAGAATTGCACTGTTGATGTGGAACACTAGTTGTTAGAGAGAACACTGAACAAATATTATGAATCCTATGTAGATAATTTTCGGTAGCAACCAATCTGAATTTCAAGAGATATTGCTAAATATGAAAATATCTCAATTTTAAGGTAATATCTACTTTGTTGCTTGAAAAAATGACCTGGGATGAGAATTTCATGTGGTGCTATTGGCCTATGGAAGCTCATCAAGACCTCTGAATCAGTGATAGACTTCTATCCTCTGTCCGTCTGTTAGAATGAGTTGTAACTCACTGTTATGAGTTAGATAACTCATCATTGAGTTGGCCTCTGTAGCAATAACCAAATCACTGAGTAATCATTCCTTTCTGGTAAACAGTTGTGAAAATTTTAGTGGGAGGAACATAGAAAGATACATGTACTTCTGCGAAAAGTTTACACTTGAATAGTATTAATAGGTGTTAGAGTTGTCAGATCAATTCCCAGTGCCAAATTACTAGACAAAAGAAACTCATGTTATAGTAGCTGATAATTCATTGTTAGGCTGTGTTGGTTTTGATGTTTGGGTTTTTTTTAATGACTGGTAATCCAAATGAATATTGCGTGTGTAGAAACTTTTAATTCTAATAAAAGCTAATATACTGTCCAGATGAAACTGCTTAAAGTGGGAAATGTGGGAAAAGTGAAGGAACTGAAACCATTTCTATCTTCATGAAAATGAATAATAATTTTTGATACTTAAGATTGTAAGTCTGTGGTAATTTCTTTCCTAGATTGTTTCATTCTCTTCTTGTTGGTTTTCAAAGCTGAAAATTCAAATCCTCATATGGCTTAAAAGACGCTTCGATGATCAGAAAGCTCATGAAACAGTACAAGAAAATTTGTAAGTTCTTTGCAGTCTACTGACTTTAGTGGTTTGTTTGTTACCTTTTTTTTCTTCTTAAACCCGATGTGACAGAATTGAGTAGCTTTTTAGACTTAAAACTTCTTGGCTGTAAATGCGTACATAAGTCACATAATTAATGTTTTGATGCAACTGGCTCTTTAAAAATTCTTTGTTTTCCACCCTCTCAATAATATGTATTTTTTGAGATACCTAGTAAGGATGATATACACAAGGTTAACACCAGCTGCTGAATTCCTGTGTCATCACTAGAGAAAGGTTTCTTCAGAATATAATGTAGTATAATATAAAATTCAACTACAAATCACTCTCTTTTCTTTCACTACAGGTGAACCAGATTAAAGGGATTGGAGAAAGCACATATGAATAGATCTTAAATTTCAGGCAGTCAATAGAATTTGCTTTAGAAATTTAAATTATTTGCAAGATTACATAGTTCTCTAAGATACTTTTATGATTTTAAATAGTTGAAACAATTCAGTAATACAAATGGCTTATGCATTCATGAAACTGTATACTCAGATTTCAAAAAATATTATCTGATGAGGCTTTTATCTTTTTCCCCTACAAGTGAAATTTTAGTGCAGCAGTATTTTAACTTTTTGGATGAAAATGTGGATGCATAAAAGTAAAAGAGGGATTGATGTCTAATTCCCATTGGATCAGGGAACCCATATTAGTTAATACATACTTACTGTGCAGTTCATGTTCTATTTTGTGATGGCTTGACCATGGCTAGCTGCCAAGTACTGACCAAGATGCTCTCAGCCCTCCCTACAACAGCACAGGTGAGAAAAGAGGATGGAAAAGCTCCTCTGTTGAGTTAAAGATGGGTAGAGCTGCCTACCATAATCATCAAGACAAAACAGGCTTGAGAAAAGTTAATTTAACTTATTTACAACTAAACCAAAGAAATTAAAAATGTTGTGATCTTTCTCCCATCCCTTTTCCCAGTCTCAACTGCACTCCATCCCCAACTCCTCTACCTCCTTCACCTTGAGCAAGCAGGAGCAGTAGGGTGGGTACTTGAGCAGTATTATTTACCTAATTTTTGCTTTGAATTTCCAGGGCTACGTATTTTAAGCCTGACTCTTATTTGACTTTAGGATGATTGTAGACTCATAAAAATGAAAAAAAAAAAGCTTTATAGACTAATCTGATTAGATACAATATCCCAGAAGATACTCCATACTATATTCTTAAACTATCAATGCATGACTACATAAAGAATAAAAAGACATGATACAAAAAAATCCCAATTCTTTCTTTTGCCAGGACAGTTTGCCAACTGGACTCAATATTTGGAGTTAAAAAGGCTTCTGCCATTCTGTTAGTGGCATGATATACAAAATATGTTTTTGTCAAACTGCAGTTCTCAATCTCCATTAGAATTATAAATGGCTGTAAAAGTTATTGCTGATGTTAATTAAATTGTTAAAAATAAAAATAAATTATTATGACAAAACTAAAATATAAACCAAAATAATAATGACAAAATATGACTTACACTTACACTCGTTGGCAGCAATTTGGTTTATTAATGTGCCATCAGCCAAATCTTGCTGCCTTATTTTGCTCCTCGGCTCTGGGAGATCTAAACCCACGCCAAAGATTGAAGTGAGTTAGTTTTTCCACATTCCCTGATGCTATGTGAAAGATCTCTAGGCAATAGATAAGCACATAAGAGGGTTTTTCTCTGTAAGTCTGGGAAATATTGATGTGCAGGAAATCCCAGCTGACTGAAAAACTCAAGTAGTGGTATCTTTTTCTTTATGAGAACTGAAGGGCCTGGGAATAGCTGATGATCCCGGTGGTCTCTCTTTAACCTGGTTATAATTAATTCATTAATGTCTCAGCAATGAAAAACACACTCACCGTGATAGAGTGAGAAAGTTTAGAGGGGCAGGTAAGATGGGAGTCTTGTGACTTTTGTTTCAATTGGAAATGCAGTGAGGATAAATAAATTTTCTTGAAAATATTCTAGATTTGACAGTGTGAAAGTGCCCCTACTCTAAGAATAACAGAATGAAAAAGCCATCTAGCATCTGGTTCTGGTATCTCCTTCAAGTAATATTTCAGTGAGAAATTAAAAACAAAAATTTCTTATAAACATCTGCTTATACTCTGACCCATCTTATCTCAGGTCTTCTGAACTAGAAGATTTCTTGAACTTCTTTCCACACTCGCAGTGCTATGCAGAAGAGTATGGATCTTAAATATCAAAGGTGAACATGACTTGGATACAAGACAAGTTTTTGTAATTGTCTGGGCAGGCATGGAAGTCAGTTAAAATAAAACACTCTATCTCCACCTACCCTTCGTTCTCCAGAAAAAAATGCAAAAAAAATCCCCAGAAAGAACATGTAGGTTATGTCTTTGTTAAGTTTAACATATTGAACAGATTCAATTCCCAAAATCCTTATCCCATCCTAAAACTTGGACTCTAGTTTTAGAACTTAAGTCCTGAAGAGCTGCAGTTCATCCAGGATTTAAGAGAGCATTAGTGTAGCTTTCGTGTAGATAAATGATTCTTTTCCCCTTCTTAGAATTATCAGTTTCATTTGGACAGCCTAAGGGTAGACAGACCTTTCATTTGATGACTCTTCAATCTAATCACTGTCCACAAGGCCACTTGTGTTCAATAGCCTTATTACACCTTTTATCTTACTGTGATTATTGTATCTTCTTATGTCTAAAGACTTCATGAAGTTTAAGTTGCTGATGAATGAATACTTGTACCCTGCTATGTCATATGTCAATTAAGCATGATTAAATTAAAGGCTCCTTTCTGTTGTTATAACAAAGAGAATTCATTAGTGTGATAAGTGCTCTTCTTGGACTGGCTGAACCAATTTCCAGTCCACACGGTAAACATTTCTTTGAAAGAAAGTTTTGCAATCTTCTCAATGCTTAAATTAATGTTGTCTTAGTTTCTTTTAGAAATCTTTGGTTTGCTTCCTTTCCTACTTATCTTGAATGGAGCACTGGATATCTTATGAGGTATGGCCACATATCATCATTGGCTAGCTAGGAAGCCAAACAACAGAGGAGGGATTATGAGACTGTATTGCTCAGAAATGATGAGAGAAATTAGCAGTAGGATGATGGTGATGATGTGGGGCTATAGATGTAGAGATGAATTCAGTAAAAACGTTGTTACCATATGCAAAAAAATCCCCCAAAACACAGCATAGGAATGAAGCCTCTCCATTGTCGCCATCTGAGCTTAGATTATGGCACTTGCAAGACACAGAGAACAGTGAGAAATAAAAGCATTTTTCTTTGCTTGATTTTTATCTTCCTGTTTATGACCTCAGCTTCATTTCTTGCAGGGAATTATGAGTAATAACAGAACAGTAAAGCCCTACGCTATAGTTCTGTCCCCTGAGTACCGATCAATTTAGGCCCAAAAATGTTAGTTAATTTCAAAATGCTGAGCTTAGGGTTCAGGAGTATCAATAGTAATCTATAATCACTGTAAAATTTAAAAACTCTTAATTTTAGAAATATTCCTATTGCTCTCTCTACTGCACTGCACCTCTTCTGAGGAATTAAATTTATTTCAAAACAGATATCAGGTGATAAATTAGTAAGATTTTAAACTTGTATATTCAATCTTACAGCTTGTTTCTTTGGAGGTCTTTGTTTGTTTGCTTGATTTTTGTTTTCTGTTTTATTGCCCTTGAGGATCAAGAAGTGAAAGGTTAAATTCACTATTCTGAGTCTCACAAGGTGTGATTTAAGTGAGGTTTTTGTTATCAGTTCAGGCATTGTAGTCTGCTTTCTTTGGCTTTCCTTGATGTGTACACTTACCTGCTGCAACCACACAGCCGCTGCAGGAGGTTACGGCACTGTGCCAATACATTTATGTTCTTTCCCAACAGCTGTGTGCTATGTTTTCAAAGTTTATCGATTCCTCAAGTTCCATGGATACAACTGAACCTTCTGTGGCCTTTCCTACACAAGTTTGTGCTCTCGCAGCACTGGCTGGTGGAATTCTGGCAGTGAGATTACTTTCAGGCATATCCAAATGTCTTGTATGGGCACTAACAAACTCATGTTGCTGCAGTTTAATTGCTTTTGGCACTGCAAACAGCTCAAAGTCTAGACGGATGCTACATATACGTGCATTCATCTCTACTTTGTTTTCACATACTGCCCTGTCCAAATGTTCAGAATAGCAATTTACACTAGACACTTATAACTCAATGATAATTTTTACTTTTAGGCCATTACTTGCTGGAGAAAACCTGTATTTTCTCTCATTACACTTTCATGAGGCAGAAAAAAAATTTAAATGCAACATTATAGAGAAACAGGCATGGTGCAGAACCACGACATCAGCGTTTACCAGATATCAGCAGAAAAGCTTTTAGCACACAACACCTCCAGAATCAATTTAGAAAGTCCTAATCATTAGGTTATCCATGTATTTTTGATTGGTTTTTTGTTTCAATAAATAATTTCCTATAATATCAGAACACTGTACATCTGTGATTGATTTTATTCTTTTGCTACCTTCACTAACTACATAACATTACAGATTCCACTCCGGAGATGGAAAAGCTGTTTGTGAAAATAGCTTTGGCATTCATCCTGATATTTTTAGAGCTAAGTAGCAAAATGATTTAATAAAGATTTGCCAGAAAAACTTGATTGCTTCTTTAATAGAATTAAAAAATTAGTGACTGAAAGAAAAGCATAATATGATAGGCATTTTCAATTAAGGAAAACATTTGATACTGCATTCTATAAAAGGTCTTTTCTCAAAATTAATTTAAATTGGCTTGAATATTAATGTTATCATATGAAATAACCACTGATGGAAGATAGTAAACAAAGGGAAGTGATGAGCTGCAAAATAGTGACTTAAGAGGAAATGACTACTTGTTTTCTGCCTTAGGAGGTCAGGTTATATTCTGTTCCTCACAAATGACTTTGCAGAGAGAAAAACCAGCACATTAATTAATTCACAGGGAGTACTAACTTGGAAGTAACTATAAAGGCTAAAGAGCTACTAGGTGTACTTCTGCACTTTAACGTAGAGGATGAAATTTAATCCTAAAAAAAAGCTGAGAAATATCAACAAACAGATTTTATGTAAAATTTTCCAAAACTCAGTTTCTATGACGTAAGCTGAAGAGCAGAAAAAAAAGTATGCATATTCTAAGCTGTCACTGACTTCAGCCAGTGTTAATCATAATCTTACATGTTGTGTGGAACAATGAAGTAGTTAAGCTGAGGTTTAATATTAAGCTTATTCTTAAGTTCTTTACTGATAGAAATTCTATAAAGCACGAATGAAACCAAAAAATAAAATATAAACATATTAGAGAACTGTAAATGTAATTCTGCATTGATGACTTCTCTTTCTATGGCCCATGTTACTACTTGGTAATAGGATTAAGGAGAATGAGTAAAAAAGTGTTATTTCATTTGCCATTTTTAAAATCACAAGTAAACCTGTATGTTCTCAGGCATACTCCTGATGTATCTCCTCTCTTCCTTCTGCTTTTAAAATAAAACACAGTAAAAAATATTAAAGAAGGACTTTAAGAAGGACTTTCCCTTTGAGAAAGTGAATCTGTTAATGCAAGGGATGACATTTAAGACAAAATCATACATATTGAAGTAAGTGGTAAAACTCCCACAAAATCTCAAAAGGATTAGAATTTTACCAGAACATGGTAATACAGACATGTACCTCACACTGTAGCTTTTGCCACCTACAAAGCAAAATTGTATAGGAATTTCATTCTGATATTCTTCTTATGGACTAGAGACGGGATGTGGTGTCTAGAAGATCTAAAAGACATTTCAGAGACTATGAGTAATTCTAAGGTATGCCTCAACCTTCAAAGTATCTCTTTGAATTAAAAAAAAAACAACAACAAAAAACCAAAGACAAAAATGAAAACGAACAAAAAAGAAAACCAACAACAACAACAATGGCAAGAACAACAACAAAAAAACAGTGGGGAAGCCTGCCAAGACTATGTTTGTGATGGTGCAGCTTTTTTGTCCAGCTTCCACCAAAAAGTGTCCCAGAAAGGACTGAGTGGTGGTTTCCTAGAAGCAGAATAAAGACAACCAGGGCACACATTTGGAGTGCAAACATTTCACAGAAGAACAGCTGTGTGCAGATATCTTTGCCTGCTGTGGATCAGAACATGAGGCTGATGTTCATGTCGTGCTTCCATATGTAGAACAGGATGAATGCTGTGAATCCCTCTTCTACCTGACACTGCTTACATGCAGCTACAAATCACTTATTGATTAAAATCAGCTTTGCAGAAGGGGTGCCTCTAATTTTTTTTATTTGCAGCAAAGCTGGATACAAGGGAGAATCAAAAGCAGTACATTAATTATTCTGTGTCTGGAAAGGCATGAAGGATTACAACAGATTAAATTTTCAAAGTACTTTCAGTTTGCCACCCAAATAGGCTGAGGTGCACTTGGACTCCAATTGAAACCTGAAGACAGAAGTTGCCACTGAGTATATAAACCCACAGCAGTGTGAGTGTTAGCCAAAAGAGCAGAGCAACTACAGCACTAGGATTTGTGTGAGCAACATGCCCAGTCAGCTTCATTTTCACATGTGCAATATCCTTGGGCTAGGTATTTAGCATCTGGCAATTGACTGTCTCCTCATCTGTGGCCAGACCCTATTTATTACTAAAGGAAAATGAAAGGATAGATATTTTACTGAGAACAGAAAAATCCATTAGATAATGTTACACTGGTTTTGCAAAGACAAGATTGCATGGTCAGGATCACACCTGAAAAACAGTGTGAATGTAATGCAGGGATACTTCCCTTGGAGCCCTGGCAGGAGAATATTTGTGCCAAAGGTGCTAATTGAATCTTAGGGGTACAGCGATGTAACTAAAGAGAGGCTTATAAAGCACAGAGAAAATACACATATTTTTCAGGTGTTAGAGGATTTGGGGAAAAGTTAAGGCACTCCACAGCAGTCAGAACTGTGCAATTTCCACTACCAAAGTGGGATAAAGGGAGAATTGCCGAAGCAGTGGATAAGTAAAGTGGGGAGGATCAGCTAAAGCCTTCAGAGCATCTAATTCATTCATCCTCTTCACTGAAGTGCTTTTATAGCCTCAGACTGCAACAGCCTCAGTGATCAATAATGGCAGTTTTTCATTCATCAGATTACTCAGACTGTAAAATAGAATACAAAAAATGCTGATGGTGACTGGCAAGAACCTCACATGGACAAAGTTAAGTCTGTGAAAATTTATATCTAGACTAGTTTTTTTTTCTGGGATAAGGCATCAATATTTTGAATTTTCATTTAAGTTTTTGAAACATGGAAGAATTTACTTATCTGCAAGGGAGAGCAGGGGAAATTCTCTTTAGAAACTGATTTTTGATGCTTTGTCTGCTGAGTGACAACATCATCCAGGAACAGGAAGGGACTCATCAAGAAAACGCTCAGTTAGGATTTGACATTCAAAATTCATTCTCTTTCTGAATGTCTCTTCAAGATGCCCCATCCCTGGAGGTGTTCAAGACCAGGCTGGAAGGGGTTCTGAATAACCTGGTCTAGAGGAAGGTGTCTCTGCATATGGCAAGGTAGGAGAATGGTCTTTAAGACCCCTTCCAACTGTAACAATTATATGACTCTCTGATTCTCTGAAAAGAGGAAAAAATTGTTCCATTATTCCTGAATAGGTCCAAAGTGCAAGAAAGAAGTGAATTTCCACTCTCAGTGGGCCACTGCCTGCACTTGCCCACCCTACATCCTGTTGTAATGGAGTGCAACACTTCTATATTTGATGTTGGCTATCATGTGGGTCTTTGAAAAATTAACACCTCATAAATCCAGGAAGCAATAGTGAAGAAAGAAGTGTTCACAGTTACAGCAAGATAATATTGAGAATGCAACGTGGCATTGTAGCCAAAATAGCTAACACAATTTGGCAGAAAATTCTTACCAAGGTATCTTGCCACAGAGAATTTTCTTTTCTCTTTGGCTGCAGTGTGAGTATATTCCAAATGCTGCATTAAATGTACGGCATCTAGTTGCCAGAAAAATGTTGAAGACATTTCAGAGGAGAGGATTAAAAACAGTCAGGGAGGTAATGCTATTATTTAAGAGGAAATATTAGAATAGTTAAATATGCATAGATTGGATGGCTGAAAAAAACCACTAACATGTGAAGGGTAAGAAAACACTGGAAGATGAGCATTATTTAAGATACTAAGTGGAATAATAACATATGATATGGCCCAATATAAGTTCCATTATTCTTATATATATCATATTGTATCAGACTAAATAATTCCCCTAACAGCAGTGTCTATTAGGCTGTCACAAGACTGGCTTGTGCAGCATGGGTAGCTTATAAATTGCAGTACTTTTCAGAGATATCACAATACATTTTCTTACAGAGCAACACTTCAACAACAAAAACAAGCCATCAGGCTTACAAGGCTCTACAGCAGCAACTTTTTTCCTGCTAGTTCTTTCCCTTTCACCTTATTTTGGACATTTTCTTTTGTTTTGCTGTATGTTTTTGACAAAGTGCTAGCTTATTTGGTTCTCTCCAGACAGTCCAGATGGCAAATCTGGAGTAAATAATGCTCTGCCTTCCTAGAACAATTGCTATCCTCACCAACTAGTGGCTATTTCTCACTAGCATAAATAAGTATTTGGGGAGTTAAGAGAAACAACAGAAACTATAGCTACAAATAACCAGATGCAGACAGGACCCTAGGAGACAGGACAACATGTGCATCTCTTTTTTTTTTTTTTTATTAATTTGCTCAATACATAACAGGTTTTTGATTTGCATCAGACCTTTTTGTGATGTGATCTTTCAATTTTGTTTACAATTTGACAAACGACAAGCAGGGTAAAAACTCTGTCTCTAAAGCTAAATAAAATAAACACGTGAAAATGGGTAAGAGTATATGAGCAAACTGAAGCCCCTACAATCCAAGTGGAAGTGGTTAGTGATCGACTACACCCCTAAGAAATACATAAAACTGTGGGGCTGAATGTGATTCACCTGAGAATATTCTATCAGAGACCTGATAGAAGAGCTCAATGAGCGCTTTCAATTTTTTACCAGCAGTCCTGGATAACTGGGGAAGTCACGGTTGACTGCAGGCTAGCAAATTTGACACCCACCTGCAAGAATGACCAGAAGCAGGATCCAGGGAATTACAGGCTGGTCAGTCTGACCTCAGTGCTGGGGAAGATCATGGGTCTGATCATCTTGAGTGCCATCCCATGAAATGTACAAGACACCAGGGGATCGGGCTCAGCCAGCACAGATTTATCAGAGGTAGGTCCTGCTTGACCAACCTGATAAATTACAACTGATTCTAGTAATTTTCCTAGAGGAGATGTAATAAAAGTTAGAGATAAAAAATTAGTAGTTTAAATATATACAGTGCTGGTAAATTAATGCAGAAAGACAAAAATTTGAACATTATACTTACAGGTACTGTAATTTTTTTTGCTTATTTTGCTTGGATTTAAATCCACCTAGCAAAAGAAAAATGGCAATTCATATTTGGATATATTTACCTGTATATGTATTGAAATTAAGAGATCTGGGCCTTTACATCTCTTTGGAGAATGGGAAAGTTTGAAGGGGTGTAAATAAATACATGGATTTAAGTTTGTTTGATCAAAAAAAAAAAACCTCACCAATACCACAACTCTCTCTCCCCCAAATCTCCAGTTATTTTCATAATGGAGTGGTAGCACCTTACTCCAAAAAATATGCATTGTGCATCTGGAGATGTGAAACTTTTGCTTTAATTTTTCCCTTGGTTTGTGCTCTAGAAATAATACAGAAACATGCAGTAGTTCTGGAAGCATTTTAAGCTATTTTAAGACAGAATTATACATATTAAGAAAAAAATACTGTTTCAGTAAATGTGCTGTGATGACAACTGTTCCATGTGGCAGCAGTTTCAAACTACCCTTTCCTGAAATATTCGTGGGGCTTTGTTGTTACTCTTCTAGTGACACTGACATATGAATTAGTTGTGTCCTGGCCCACATTGCTCATCTCAGCATCTGACTTTTGTGATGGACTTTGCTCATGTCAGCAGATTGCATTTGATGAACTGACTAGTTTATATCTATTGCTATTCTCAAATACATTTTGTTTCCTCTCTCATATGTTCTCTGTCAAGAGCTGGTAGAAAGTTTTATGTCTCAATATAGTAGATATATTTGTGCAAGGATTGCTGCTGTGTGGTATGAAGTGGTGGTCTGTTACTGGTGCCACCAAATCTGCAGCGGTCATTGATGTGAGGACACCAGGATGCTTGAGTTGTCAATCTATGTGTTCCCCTTGCTCACCTGGGAAAGCATCTGCTCCACATCTGTGGCCCTTGTGACCATGGTTACAGTCTGGCACTTTTGGTGTGATCATTAAAAAAGGGTCTGTTTCTCTGGCTATGCTCAGGGTACTGGTTATGGCAAAGGCTGCCAACAGGTGCCCCCCGACAAAACCAGTGCATGACATGCATACCTTAATGTTCTTTTTGTCATTTCCTGACTTTAATTTTCACCATCGTTTTACCTCTCTGTCTCCACCACAATCTGGTTAGCTATGAAACCTGCTCTATTTACTCTATTTTCCATAATTCCCAGTTTTGTCACAAACTCAGTATTTATGGCAGTGCTGCTTTGGCAGTGTCAGCCCTACCTATGGGACTGGCCTTGCAAGACTGCTCCCAAAAAATTTTCGTGGTGCCCTCCTCCAACTATCTGAAGTTAGGTCGCTTCTCCCATAGCTTCTCCTTAACCACTTGTGATACCCAGCAGTCCCTCATAGCACCATCTATAATTCAGCAAGTTTCTCACACTTAGGGTTTTCTATCGTGTCCAGCAGTTTCTCATGATACGTCTTGTTCCATGTCCTTCTCAGTTAGCTGAATTCGCTCAAACCAGCCATTTAGCAGCAGCTCTTAACACGACACCCTTATTAATATTTTTGTCACAATTAAATGTTAGAGGAAAGCCCCTAAGACTTTCCAGCCTCATTGACATATCTTTTTTTTGCCTAAGAGACTGTGGTGGGGAGCATTCTGGAAAGAAAAGTTTACTGAGTACCATAGGTTTAGTTGTTTTCAAGGCACGGGGCAGCAAAGCATGTCCAAAGCTGCCAGATGTGGCTGGAAGTATGTCCAGATGGTGGAAAGATGCCTGTCTTGGGAGACAACAGCAACAGACGAGTGGGAAGCAGCAGCAGAATGGGAAGAGATCCTGAAATTCCAGGGTCTCTGTGAACTTGTGGCAATTATACACATTCTTAAAACAAGAAAGGATTGCTGCAATCAGATGTGACAACTGGGTAACCTCCACCAATTCTTACTACTCTTTAGAAAAAAGAGCTGTCTTTTACTATCATCATTTATATTTTGTCAAAAGTGATTCAGTTATGAACACTTAAAATAGAATGTAAGAAATGGTGACTTTTGAAACCATGCTAGAGGTACAGTGCCCAGAAGCATTTTCTTGATCTCTATTATCAGGCATCGTGGTAATGTCTTTTTGCTTTAGTACAGTGCATATCACTTGTTCACTTTAGTTAATATAATCTCTAAAGAAGATGTTTCACTTTGCAAGAAACAACTATTGCACAAAGTGTTTTGTCCTTGTAAATTATGATTCCTGGAAAAGTGTAAATCTTATTCTCTCCAATACGCTGGAATGTCAAAAGGGGTGGAAAAACCCTGAATGTGCAATCACTCACTAATATAAAAAGAGAGCAAAATTCAATGTTTCTGTTTGGAAATAAAACTGATCTACAGATATCTAAGCAAAGAATTTTCAGAAGAAAAAGGTGCTTTATATAAAACCAAACAATTGCATTACATGTTCCTATAACTGTATTATTATTTTGAATTGTGCAAATGCATTAATTTTTATCGCGTTTAATACTGTTAGCATTTAACCCCAGGAAACAACTAAACACCACACAGCCAGTTGCTCACTCCTCTGCTCTAGTGGGAAAGTAGAGAATTAAAAGTGAGAAAACTCATGGGTTGAGAAAAACACAGGTATTATTACTATTATTATTGTTATTAATATTAATATTGAAAAAACACAGAGAGAAAAAGAAAATCCAAGGAAAGACAAGTGATGCAAATTGAAACAATTTCTCACCACCAACCAACTTTTGCCCAGCCAGTTCCCAAGCAGTAGCCCTCAGCATCAACCTCTCCTGCAGCTGTACATGCTAAACAAGAGATCATATGTTATGGTTGTGGTCAGCTGTCCTGGCTGTGTCCCCTTCCCAACTTCTTCTGAGCCCCAGTCTATTTGCAGTGAGGTGGGGCAGAAAGCAGAAAAGACCTTGGCTCTTGGCCTGGCCTTGCTCAGCAATAATGAAAACATCCCTGTTTTACCAACCTGTTCCCAGCACAAATCCAAAACGCAGCCCCTTACCAGCTACTCTGAAGAAATCGTATTCTATCCCATCCAAAACCCTCACAAAGGATTAAATTGTGTTTCATCCTCTGTCTCTTTTTTCTAACATATGGGGCCACATGGAAGAACACTTCTTCAGACAGCAATATCTTCTTTTCCACCTGACTGAGCTGCATACAAACTCATAGGATTAACAGGACTCTGTGTAGTTGTGGGAAATAAGGTGTGCATATAAATCCTGACATTTAAAAGAAAATCAGGACTAGACACTTCTAGATAACCACTCCTTAGGTCAAAAGACCATAGCAACAGAATTGGTCTGGCTGAAATGACACTTTACCCTGAAATTAGAAAAAAAAAAAAAAAAAAGGCAGAATTTTGGAGAATGTAGAGATTTCTTGAGGTCCCTTTCAGAAATATAGATAGCTTATGGGAAGATGAGTTTATGCTCTTTGTAAACAAATTATTTGGAACACAGACATCTTCTTTACTAATTGAAAAATTGTTCCAGAAAGACTTAAATTAGGTAATGTGTGTCTTCTGTTTGGTCTTTAAAAAATACCCAGAACAGAGAGCTTAAAATATGTGAAAGACATTTATTGGGGATTTTTGTAAAATAATGCTTTATTTTAGGGATTTTTTTTTAGTCTTTCATTCTAAAATAAGTTATTTTTCATTTTAAGAAAGACTGTATTATTTAAGATTAAAATTTTTATAACTATAAAAAGGGGTTAGTTAGTAACACATTTCAGACTTGATCTTAAAGGTCTTGTCTAATGTAAACAATTCTATGATTCTATGAAGATAAAATCTAATTGTTTTAGCTCTTATCCATTGTTGGATTCAAATATAAGTGTTTGGCATAGGATTAATCAAGGTCTTGATTTGCAAAATATTTAAACATCATGAAGAAATTGTTTCGTTGAATATGAACATTCTATTGCAACTACTTAGGTAAAGTAGAATAAAATATATCTATCTGAGCTTCATGATGATGGATCTGCAGATCATCAGACAAATTTAATGTTAACCACTGTAAATCTGTATAAAGATATGCATAACTGTAACATAGATGCATATAACTATAACATAGCTGTCCACTCTCCTCATATTATGAGTGTAGGTCATCTGTGCACGACAAAAAATCTCACAATCCACTCAGTTCAGCTGCAGTGGGACAGGAGTTTAAATATTGGTTGTAGCATCACAGACAAGTGACTGAATCTTACAAAGCACCAGCCTCTAATTGTTGGGGAAATTCACCTTCTGCCTTCTAGGAAAGGCCATGAGGGATTGCAGCAGTGATGCAGTGCTTCTTTTCCTCCTCATTTGTTCCTATCCATCCATGACTCAGACGGACCAGACACAGAGAATCCATTTAGGCAATTTTAAACTGACATTTTAAGACAATAGTGCTCAACTGGTGGCTGAAGATCCGTGGTTTCTGTGAAAGTACTAAGGCAGTTTTGAATTGAATTCCCAAGGGAAGGTGCTATTTCCCTATATGCATGTTCTCTCATCAGGCAGTGGTGACAAAAAAGTTGTAACTTTAAATATTTAAGTAAGCAAAAACTGTATACAAGTGGCTGTTGTTTCTTTATTACTCCTAAGGAATTTTTAGATGTGTTATTTTGCAAGTATATTTAGGTAAAAATCAGTAATATATATTTTTCATTGCTTTTAGAAAATATAGGCCCTTTCCCCTCCCTCCCCATGTCTAAGAATCTATATTAAACCTGAAATATGTATTTCCTTTTCTCCTGCCATTAAAAACAATGGCTTACATAGACATTAGTTTTTATTGTAAATCATTTTAGTTTTGCATTTAAACATATTTTGCAATGTAAAAATGTTCATTTTATAATAGGATAAAATAAAGCTATCGTACTTATGTATTCCAAATCACCAAATCTCGCTTACTAAACTTGTTTAATCATCCCCAGAAGTTTTACTTACAGGTTCTTTAATTGTACATCTTTGAAGTAAAGTCATAAAGAAATGAATTTAATTATTTAAGAGCAGATACTACTAACATGAATTCATACATGTAAAATAAAAAAGGAACAGTAAAAGTACAGTTATAAACAGTGATGTAAAAGCAAAATATTCTTCTGCAACTTCACTTAAGCTAAAGGTTTACTATGACTAAGCATATGAAACATGTGGTTAACACTAGACAATTGTTAAGTTTTATTTTACACATATCTATGTCTCCTGACTTTCTGAAACAGGAATCTGCAGTATTGGACAGACATGAAAAAGTACTTTTGGCATCTTCAGCCCTAGAAACTTGCAGTTTCAGGATACTTGTAGAATAATGTTCTTTGTGAATTTCCAACTGATTTCATCCATTCTTATGGTCATTCTAATTAACTCTCAAAATAAAATAGATTTTAAAAAAAGAACAAGCAAAACAAACCAACCAACCAAACAAACAAAAAAAACCCCTGAATCAAAACGAGCCCACTCCACTAAAAATATGATAGGCCAGATTAATTTGGCAGATTTGGAAGTTGTTTGGAAAAAAATTTCCTCTAATCAGAAAAAAAAAAGTGGCCTACTGCATCAAAAGCCAGAGACTATGAACTGAGAGGTCAGTATATCAGATATATCGAGTCTCCAGCCTAGTACAGTCCTGGAGAGGAGAAAATATTAATGGGTATTGGTCTGTGTGAACGCCATTGGCCACTAGATTTTTTTTTTTTTTACTTTAATGTGAAAACATTTTGTTAAGAAAAGAAATAGGTTACATGGGTGTCGCCCTGTCCCAGAGGATGAAGAGAAGGACTCCAGGGTTTTGTTGAATCAGAAGGCTCCTTTATTGTAACAATGCAATCCCTTTTATAGGGTCTTTTGCTAACAGCTATTTGATTGGCTAAATGACACAACGCCTCTCCACCACCATTGGATGAGATAGAGAGAGCATGTTTTGAGAACATACACAAGAAAAGAACAAACTAAAGTGAAAAACAGCGCCTGTTATTTTGAGAACACGAGATGCTTACAAAACCTCTATCAGTCCTTTCCTGAGAACATGAAATTGTTTTCAGAGCTGTCCTTAGGAAGGAAAACTGCTTTCCCTTGAGAAAGCCAGAGCCTGCTGCTGAATTTCTCTAAGTCCCACTGAAAGTCAGCCCAGCACATGGGTACTAAAGCTACAAATGGAGTATTACTGCAGGTCCAGGTGGGATGTACCCCTCTGCAGTAAGTGCTTCACCATCTCTTTAGCCGATGTGGCGGTTCACTCATACTCATGCATTTTGCTGCCAGTGCGCAGTGGCATAGAAAACATCCAACCAAGGACTAATTTTGTCTCAAGTTCTCCTCTCAGAACCTAGCACTGAAAAAAAAATGCAACAACCAACTTTCAAACAAATTACTTCTCCTTTATCATTGACATTTTTCTCCATGGGAGTATTTAAAATCACATCCTCTCATCCCTGTGGAGTAGGGTTTTTTTCTTTTTTTCTTACCAATTTTTTTTTCTATTCTAAAATATTAATTGCTAATATATAACATTTGAACTTATCTATCTCATTCTCATTCCCTAGTGATGGATAATTGCTCATTTGTAAATTACTAGCTAGCTGTGCATGCAATCTGGTACATGGTAAGAAAAAAGCATAAATATATCTTGTTCATAATAATTAAGGATTTAATTTAAGTTTTATTAATTTTCTTTTACTTAAGGAGGTTATTTTTAAATGTATTGGAAAAAAATCTAAAAATATAACTCTTGATTTGAGATTGTGGTTTATTAAACATAGTAATATCCTGCACTAATTATCATGGGATGAATTATATTAATTATCTTAAGTCTAAATGAGATTACTGCTATGTGAATTTGATTAATAGAAGAGCCTGTGGGGACAGTTCATGGGTGGCTCCATTAGGCCTTTGAAAATGTTGTCTTGATGAAGCAAATCAACTTACATCAACTATGAAGACCTGTAAACACTGTAAGAGAGGAAAGTTAAACATATGCCCAGGTACTTTTTTGGAGCAAAACAAAAGATCCCCTCCTGTGTTCCAGCTTCTGACCAACTCTCGATATCTCCTCACCATGATCAGAGGAGTAGCAATGCCATCATAGCAAAACAGACAGTCATATGGAGCTTGTAGTTTCAGCGCTACTATCGTGTTGAAATGCAGGGTAAACCAGAGCTCTTCAGAAAAACAGCGTGCTGTATAGGTTCCCTACAAAACCAGCAGCTTGCCATCTAGAAATTATAACCAGATGTTTTGAATGTTTGAATCAAGGAACAGTTTAATTAGGTTTCAATAGCTTCAGTTATTACTGTAACAGAAAATTCTCAGAACTTGTTCCTGAATGCATAGTATCACTGTTCTTTTTTCCACTGACATGATATTATTTACTGTGAGCCAATCTTTGCATCATCAGGCATATGAAAAGCTTTAATTCATTAATAAAAGAAGCAAGACTTGCTTTACTTGACATTAATAGAAGAAATAAGTAGGACATTGCCATTAAAACCCAGGTCCGGCTGATGTCAATCTCCAGAACATTACTCATTTAAATGAAATTAGTGTTTTTATTACTAGGCCAAATTCAGCAATGAATTTAAGTACTAGCAGTTCCAAATAAGATTTGTGCCAAAATATCTTTCCAGACTGGGGAGTGGAAAGATTTATAAATCTTAACAAATATAGGAATTTGAAAAACTGGTTGTTAAATAATGCTTAAGTGTTATAATTGGAAAGGAAAACTATTGTCATCAGGTACTGTTATTTTAAAGTCTAAATACTTCTTGAAAGAAATGTAGACTATATAAACCTATATACCAAAATCAGCACACTGCTTGGGATATAGTCTGTTTCAAGCCTTTAAAAATCTAATCAGTCAAAATCAAACCCAGACTAGTAGCAATAATATTAAAAAAAACAGGATAATATTAACAGAAAAAATCTACCAAAAATGAAAAAATAATTGTAATTAATTTGCTGTAATAATTTATTTTTAAAAATAATTTTGACAGAAGAAAAACAAATTCCTGTCAATTTTCATGAAGTCAGGATGCACAGGACTCCAAATTATTCCATATTTTGAGCATTTACTTAGTAAAAGATGTAGACTACTTTTTCTCTGAGAGTATTTGAATATTTATATACAGATAAATATAGATTATATAGACAACAATATAGAGAGAGATAGATATGTGATTTTAAGAGAATGCTTTAAACCTCCAGCTTTGAGATGTGCAGAATTAGTGTGAAAGAAATTTCTCTTATTGATGCCATCTTTTGCTGTTTCAGAATACTTTCATACATCTGAATATATTTCCAGCCTGAATGAAATCGCTTTGATGTTTGACTCTTGGCTCTTATTACGTCTGACTGTTGGAAATTGTTTTCTTCTTTGTTGCTTTTGTGGTTTTGGAGGTTTTTTGTTTGGTTTGGTATGTTGGTTTTGCACGGCCTGGTTTTTAGTCGCAGGGGGGCCACAGAAGTGGTTTCTGTGAGAAGCTGATGGAAGCTTCCACCATGTCCAGCAGAGCAAATCCCTGACGGCTCTGAAGATGGACATACTGCTGGCCAGGGCTGGGCCAATTAGAGATGGTGGTAACACCTCTGTGATAACAAATTTAAGAGGAAAATCAAAACAAAATGTGGCACGCAATTTTAATTCCAGACAGAGAAGAGAAGGAGGTGAGAACATGGGAGAGGAAACAACGTGGAGACACCAAGGTCAGTGGAGAAGGAGGGCAGGAGGTGCTTCAGGCTCTGGAGCCGAGATTCCTCTGCAGTCCATTGTGAGACTGCTCAGCTGTGCCCCTGCAGCCCCTGGGGATCCACGGGGGATTCAGAGATCCAGCCAGAGCCCGTGGGGTAGGTGCCCATTCCGGAGAGGGTGGATGCCTGGAGGAGGCTGTGATCCAGTGGAGACTCAGTGGAGAGAGGAGTCCTTGCTTCCAGGCTGGAGCAGCCTGGCCTTGGAGGAGTGCGCCCCATGGAAGAGTGACCCATGCTGCAGCAGTTTTGGGAGGACTGTTTACCCTTGGGAGTGGCTCGTGTTGCAGCAGCTTTGGCAGGACTGCTGCTTATGAGATTGGAGCCATGCTGGAGAAGTTCATGGAGAACTGTCTCCCATAGGAGAGACCCTACAGTGCATCAGGGAAGGACTTCTCTACCTTGGCAGCAGAAAAAAACCTCGGGTGATGAACTGACCAAAACCCCCATTCCCTGTCTCCCTGTGCTGTCAGTGGGAAGGAGGGAGGGGTTTGGGAAAGAAAAGGTGTTTTTAAGGCCTTACTATATTTATTATTATCCTCCTCTGATTTTGTTAGTAATAAATCTTACTTCGTACCTCTAAGTTGAGGCAGGAAATTGTTTTATCCTTGGAGTGTTTTCTCCGAGTTCTTATCAACAGGGAGGATGTGTGCTAATATCTTTACAAACAATTCTATGGGTGAAGCAATGGCTGTTAATTCCTCTGAAATGGGAGTTCGGAAAGGCTGTGCCTTCCCTGTACTTCAGCCAATGGGGAAAGGAAAAGCGCAACATGCGGTCGGAGTTTAGAATAAAACGAGGCTGCGCCCTCTGAAACCTCAAGAGAGAAAACCCTGCGGGCGTGTGCCCCAGTGGAGTCTCTCCCCTTAATCGAATAAAGTTGCAGGACTCCTCTGCCTCCTTTATGGACACTGGGTTTTCATGGTGTGATTTTTTCATACATTATCTCAGCTCACAAACCCTTTGTTCAATTTTTCTCTCCTCTGGCCAGCTGGGGTAGGGGAAGGCAAATTAGCTGCTTTCATGGGTGCCTGGCATTTGGACAGTGTCAAACAACAAAATTTGGTTGGTTTTGTTTGTTTGTTTGTTTTCCTGGGATAAAAATGCACCCTTTCTTCTGCTTATTCCTTAACTTGAGAGGGTTTTTTAAAGGTCTCCACCATGTATTCTAAGATTGCAGCAGACCATCTCACATCTCTAACAGACTCTATGGTCTGATTGGCAGATGTCAAGAACTTGAAGGAATTGGTGAGTCTATGTGGGTATCCAAGGAGTTCATTGTGCTGTGCTGTGATTCTGACTGTGCCTGTATCAATGAACCCTTGCAGAGGGAAGGGACCTAAGGAGCTCTCTGGCACAGTCTCCTTGACCAAGACTGAATTCACACCAAGTTTCTAAAGGCTTTATGTTGTCAGACTTTGAAAATCACCAAAAATAAAGACTGCACAGCCTCCTTGAGAAGCCTTTTCCAATACTGAAGGTTTTTACTATGACAATAACTTCCTCATGCCTGAACAGAACTTCCTCTCATTCCACTTAAGCCTGCTGTGCCTGGTATTCTCACCAGGCACCATGGTGTCTGCCCAGCTCTGTGTTCTTGCAACCCTCATCTTGGGTGCTTGCAGGCTGCTCAAAGGTCCCTCAAAACTGCATCTCCAGGCTGAATCTCTCAGCATCAACACAGAGCAGGAGCTCTAGACCCCTCCAGCTTGACAGACTTCTGCTGAACTAATTCCAGTTTATCAATGTCTATCCCGTACGGAGAACTCAAAACTGGACGCAGTATTTATGTGTACTCTTCAGAGTGTTGAACAGAACCCCTGTCTCCTCCATCTCCTGGCTGTGGTCTTATTGATACATACCAGTAAGATGAATGAGCATCTAGAATACTCTATCCAACACACTACAATGTCTTGCTCTGTATATTCTTACTATTCCTCTATACTATGTTTCATATTTTCTTTTTTTTTCTCTTCATTGCCCAATATAACAGACTTGTACTTTGCCATTAACCCAAACTGCACTACAGCTTGAAATCAATCAATAGTTTTGACAAGAGATCTCACCCTCTTCTGAGATAAAAACTATCTTGAAGCTTCAGTCTGATCATAAGATAATGGTATTATAGATAGCTCATGGCAATAACAAAATGATGGACTGATGCTCACACAATAACGTGATAATTTTCTATGACATATTTAACCTCTAAGCATCTCAAGGGGCCTTAAAAAATGTGAAAAACAAAGTTCACTCTCCTGTAAAAATTTAAAAGCTTAATAAAGGACAATAGGAGACAAAGAAAATAAAGCAAAGATATATATGGCCTTGTGCTCCTTGGCACTCACCCAAGAGCATACCTGCTATTTTGGAAACACCCTTTATATACCATTTCTATTGCATGAGCTTGTTACATATTCATAAACAATTATGCATATTAAACTTTTCCCCAAGCTAGTTTGCATGTTCCAAGAATTGTTTAGCATAACTTCTCCTCGAGTCCGCCTTTTTAGATCATGAGTATTTCTTGGCTGTAATTTTAGTCCACTCTTATCATCACCTCCAGTTTTGGGCTCTGGTCCACACTTTCTTCAGACAGTGAGTGCTGATAGTTGGCATGTCTGTAGTAGGTGTCCTTGTTGGATGTTATCCCATCCAAGCAGGCATTTTAACACAGGCTATATCAGCTATTTCTAAGTTTCAGTTAACAACAGAAATAAAAACTATATCTCTATAGCAAAGTTACTTTAACACCACACATACAGAATCCATTTTAATATTTGCAAAAAGCCGATATTGTAATATGTATCTATAACAAAGAATAATTTATATTCTGCACACAAGGATAATTTCATCCATCCATGTTTATTATCTGTCAGCAACACTTAAGTTTCGGACAGGAATTAAAGGCCACATCCAGCCCAAAATGCAAAGTGAACATACTCATAAAACAACTTCTTCCTTTTAGTTCTGTACCTACAGCAAGGCATCATTCATGAAATATCAGCATTAGTATTAGTGTCCAGATGCAAAACTGAAATTGAACTAACCCTCAGTGTGCTCAAAAAATTAATTTTAGCTAGAATATATATATGTAAAAAAGGATTTTCGCTACTTTTTTGCAGCTTGTAATTGCAACGATCTTAAAATACATGGTCAACTTTCATTTCATGATTAATATTCATAATGTAGGCGATGGCTTCCTTGGGAATATAGATCAGTTAAAATCATGTGTTTCCAGTGGGCTTCATCTGTGAATTGTACAGTAAAATTTTTTCTAGTTGGACGAACAATTCCAGAAAACAATGATACAGAAATTTATCTCGTTTCAACAAAGAATCTTTTTTTTTCAAGAATCATGCTTCGTCACCTATTTTTCCTTTTCTAAATTTGTATTAAGCACTTTGTTTTTCTGTTTTCCTAAGATATTGGTTGGATGACCAGTCATCACTAGGAGTTCATGTTGGTTTATGTGTGGCTTTTTCATTTTGCTTACATTCGCTGATACATTGTATCAAAGTGCTTATAAACTCATAAACTAGTATTCTTTCAGGATTTTTTAATGCACATAGGAGCCCTCCAACTTTTTCAAAATTTTCCTTCTTCTTGAAATAGATTCCAGAAAAGTATGATGTATTCCAAGGAACTCACATTGCATAAATCCACAACAGATTTTCCAAGTAATTTTTTTCATAATATTTTGGAGGCAGGCTTTGTTAGACAGAAGAAGTTCTTCTCCTGAACTTCTAAATCAAAAATACTGACAGGAAGAATTGTCATAGGATGGTTAAGACATCAAATGGGGACAACACCAGTCATTAGATCGTTATTGCTTTGATGTATCCTTTTTCTGATCCCTAAAGCTCACACAGTAGAAGGAAGCACAACGAACATGCTTTCTTAGGGCTGATGAGTAGTACAGCTTAGTGGGGATCTCTGCTTTAGTTTAGTTTCTCAGGAATTTAGTTCTTCCCTGTACAGGAATATGCCACAGGGAATACTCAGTAGTGAATTTCTACAGATAAATCTGTAGAGAAAATAAGACAAAATTTTTGAGTGACTTTGAGACTGTTATTTAGATAGTAACATCAATTTGCCTGCAAAATTAAGAGATTTATTAATCCTTAAATAATTATGGGTTTTTAGGACTATGGCAGAGAGTCTAGTCTATGAAAACTTCTTAGAGGTCAAAAGCTTAGGCTTTGTCAATGACATAGGAGTCAGTTATCTATTGTTTATACATACAGCATAGCTGTTAACTTTGTTTTCTGCCTTATCAGGCAAGAGACCATTTGTAACAGTTATTGGCTGATGTTGCAATGATTTTGAGAGATTTCTGGGGCAAAGCATCCCACTAACTTCTCCTCTGAAAGATCTTCCATGAGCACTTATGACTTCTGTAACTGTAGTCTGTGTGGCTCTTTGCTTCCCTGTTTTCTGCAACTTTTTTATGGGTCTATTTCCACAATTAATTTTTACTGGTTTTTTTTTTTTTTTTGTGGAAGATTTGAATACCAAAAGATGCATTACTGCTCTTGCCAAGCACATAAACGTAGAATTGGTTAGTTTGTTAAAGACCTTTAAGATCATCAAAACCAACTGTTAATACAGCACTGCCAAGTCAATCATTAAACCATGTTTTTAAGTGACCCTTCTACCACACTTCTTAATACCTCCAAGGAGGGTAACTCCACCACTTACTTGAGCAGCCTGTTCAAATGCTTGACAACATTTTCTGTAAAGAAATTTTTCCTAATAGCCCAACTAAGCTTCCTCTGGTACAACTTGAAGCCATTTCCTCGTCCTCTCACTTGTTGCTTGGGAGAAGAGACCAACGCCCACCTTGCTGCAATGTGGTGTTCTGTTTTTGAGTTTATCTGTTATAATGAGGTATTTCTATGTTAGTCAGTTATAGAATGGTTTGTTCCTGTGTACACCCGTTCATCCCCCTCAGAGTGGGTCCTTCCCTGAGCTCTTTGTCCCAAAGTTTCCCGCCACTGACCTGTCTGTCAGAGGTGCCAGTGTCCCCTCTCCTCCCCACTTCCCCAAATATGTCCCTGTCAATCTTATTCTTACCCTTGTCCACCACCCCAGTCCTGCCCAGGTTCTTCGGGAACCTTCTCTATCAATCACCTCAATCTTCCCAGGTGATTTGCCCCTTAGACCTCCTTCCAACCCTGGGTTTCTCCCATTTGCCCCCTGTCGCCCCTCATCCCTCCCCTACAATCCCTCCATTGGTTACCTTAGGTTCAATCCCCTAGGTAATTGCATTCCTTATAATCCCTTCCCGAGCTTGGCTCGGGGCCATTTTGCCGCTGCTTCTGTTTAGGGGAAGTAAAGTCTTTCTGAACAGCAGGCATTCTGGCCTCTCCTTTGCTCTTGCCCCAGATCCCATGCAGGCAAAGCGCTCTGCCAGCAAGCTCGAACACACCCCTCGCTGCTGCTGCGAAATAAAATTATGTTCCTAATCAAGTTACTTCTTGGTTTACATATGTTCAGAAGTTGAAATTTATATTGTCCACAACCATCCTCCCCCAAATAAACTTGCTTTTAATATTCTAGAGGCTGAAACTTTTGTATAGGAGTATTCAATTCTATTTTTGCTTGATATTCCTTCTAAAGAAAAAGTCCTGTGATTTATTCATTACAAAGTAAGCCTATTAAAGTGTCAAAGGTTGAGAAATGAGAAATACTGGTACACTTATCAAAATGTTTCTAGTTGGAACATGTTGTTATAGTTTAAAAAAAAAGATTAATTGAATGAGATAATTTATAGTGACTACTTTTAGATAGACTGATTGTAATTTAACTTGCTTGTATAGGATGTTTTGGGGGAGGATTGAGAGAAAGCTATTCAATAAGCACAGCTGTCTTTGTGGCAGCATGTAGTTTCTTTTAAAAATCATTACTGTATTTATATTTGGTATCATCACTATTAACAGTGATTAGGAAAAGAATCCAATATAACTATGATGAAAATAAAATTGATAATACATTTTTATGTAGTGCTCATGGACATTATTTTTAACTCAGTGGAATGTGTCAGAGTTTGCTGATATTACAAAGTGGAAAGTAGCTCTGAACATTCAATGATAGTTCTCTTTTAGAGAACTACCTAAAAAATTTCCTTTATAGTCCAGACTAGAAAATCCCTTATAGTTACTGTTTGCATCTCTGTGCTAATCATATTTCCCATAAGGTATTTTCTTCAGGAATTTAATTAGTGAGTGATAAGTAAAGAGTATGAAGTGTCAGATCTTACATTTTCTTGCACCCTTAGGTTTTCTTTCAGATAAAGCATTTACTGAAATCTCAAAATTGGTGAATTTGATTGATAAATTTAGACAAAAGGGCTTGTGCATTCCTGGCATCCTTTTCATTAGCACTTGTTCTCCAAAGCTATGTGGAGCTTTGACATCACAAGGAAATTGAAGAGGGATTTAATTTTTTTTCTCTAATTTTTTTTTAATCAACAGGTTGCTGAGATGAAAAGTTCAGATAATCAAATAACCAATATTCTTCCAGCGAGAATGGTCATTTAATTCGTGTTTGGGAGAGGGGCTTTTTTAAATTAGGAACTTTCATATTTTGGTTTTTTTATTATTTCTACTTGTTGTGCTTTGCCCAGCAACTCACAGAATCACAGAATCGCCAGGTTGGAAGAAACGTTCAAGATTATTGAGTCCAACCCATGTCCTAACACCTCAACTAAACCATGGCTCTGAGTGTCACATTCAATCTTTTTTTAAACACATCCAGGGATGGTGACTCCACCACCTCCCCAGGAGACTATTCCAGAACTTTATCACTCTTTCAGTAAAAAACTTTTTTTCTAATATCCAATCTAAATTTCCCTTGACACAGCTTGAGACTGTGACCTCTCGTTCTTTCAGTTGCTGCCTGGAGAAAGAGACCAACCCCCACCTGGCTACAACCACCCTTCAGGAAGCTGTAGAGAGTGATGGGGTCACCCCTGAGCCTCCTTTTCTCCAGGCTAAACGCTCCCAGCTCCCTCAGTCGTTCCTCACAGGGTTTGTGTCCCAGGCCCCTCAC
The DNA here is from genome assembly GCA_013397155.1 of Irena cyanogastra. Taxonomy (NCBI): domain Eukaryota; kingdom Metazoa; phylum Chordata; class Aves; order Passeriformes; family Irenidae; genus Irena; species Irena cyanogastra. The sequence continues at coordinate 532,484 of VWZV01010916.1, read as the reverse complement.
CAGCCTCGTTGCCTCCTCTGGACGTGCTCAAGCGTCTCAATGTCCTTCCCAAACTGAGGGGCCAGAACTGGACACAGCACTCAAGGTGTGGCCTCACCAGCGCTGAGTACAGGGGAAGAACGACCTCCCTGCTCCTGCTGGCCACACTGTTCCTGACACAGGCCAAGATGCCATTGGCCTTCTTGGCCACCTGTGCACACTGCTGGCTCATGTTCAGCTGACTGTCGACCAGCACCCTCGGGTCCCTTTCTGCCTGGGCACTGTCCAGCCACACTGTCCCCAGCCTATATTGTTGCAGGGGGTTATCGTGGCCAAAATGCAGGACTCGGCACTTGGACTTATTAAACTTCATCCTATTGGACTCTGCCCATCCGTTCAGCCATTCCGGGTCTCTCTGCAGAGCCCTCCTGCCTTCCAACAGATTGACACACGCTCCCAGCTTAGTGTCATCTGCAAATTTACTAATGAAAGACTCAATCTCCTCATCCATGTCATTATTAAAGATATTGACCAGAACTGGCCCCAGCACAGATTCCTGAGGGACACCACTGGTGACTGTCCCCAGCTAGATGCAGCACCATTCACCACCACTCTCTGGGCCCGGCCATTCAGCCAGTTCCTAACCCAGCACAGAGTGCTCCTGTCCAAGCTGTGGGCTGCCAGCTTTTTCAGCAGGATGCTGGAAACTCAAATTGCCCTTATTTTACTCAAACACCTATGTATGCAGTCTATTTCACAAATACATAGGCAAGAAAGATTCTGATTTTTAGACTAAGAATTGTAATTTTACTGTAATTATGCTTGAATTTCAGAACCGCTGGCTGCGGGAGGGAAATGTTGGACTGTCAGAAAAAAGCTTCTATTTATATGTCAAATTTTTAAGAAACAGATATTTTCCTTTATTAAACCCAGACTGTCAGATACCTGAGAAGAATTGCATGACACAAATCATACCCTGTCAAATCATTTAATGGAACCCATGATACTCATCTAGTTTCTCTCTTTCCTGAATTGTTAAGGTCTCCAATGATACCACTTGGGAATAGAAACTACAAGTCCTTTCTTTACAACTGGCAAAAATCTATTTTGTAACTCTCATTTTATCTTTTTCTGTGGAAAAGATCTGTAGCAGTTTTTAAAGAAGCAGTGCAGAACCTCAAATTTCATTAGGAACACAGGCCACTTTTTGTTTTCTCAAGCAAATCTAAGTATTTACACCAGAAATTTAAAAAAAGGGAGATAGGAATGAACGCTTTGTTGAAGCATCAACAGTATCCCAAGGATTTTCAGAAGCATTCTATAAAGTTCACTTGAAAGGGAATACATAGTAAAAGTTCAGAGCTAGTCTTTGTTATAACATCTGTGGTTCACAGCAATCACAATATGATTTTGTGAATAAAACTGATTGTCCCTCTTACCTTTGAGTTACCTTTGTGGATTCCATGAAATTATCTGAGCAACCAAAAAAATATGCTCTGAAGTAGGACCATAGAAATTATTTTCTTTCCTACATAATATAAAGAGCAAGTGAGAATCAGCAGAAGTTAACAAAGTAATATTAGAACATAAATGGTTGGAAAAACAAGACTACACTATTTTCCCCGAAAGTGATATCAATCATAGCTGTAGTGTTTTCTTTGAACAATATAAAATCTGACAACATAAAAGCTGTCCAGACCTGTTGTTCTTATGGTCACTATGACAGCTTAATTTGCCACTGGATTTAAAGTTTATAGTCAGTTAGAGGAATTCATGGCTGCTATTTGATCATGCTTAGCATCAGTGAATAAAAGGCAATTCCATTCAGTAATAAATATATTGTGTAATAAATAAACAGTCATTCATTTGATCATTTTTACTGAAGCTGAAAAAATCTGTAAGAAGCAACGACTTAAAAAAGAAAAAAAAAACAACCCAACAAACCAACAAAAAAGGACACAGAATAGAGAATAGAGGTATTTTAAAGATAATTACTGGTATATTTTTCAAGTGGGTTTTCACTGTATGCACTAGAGGACAGCTATAGCTCAGGTATATGTAAGGGGAGGTAGCATAGGCACCTAAGGTGGCTCAGCTGCTGCAGAATGGTGCAAGCTGATTTATTTTGCTTCAAAGAATAGTGACATATAATCAAAGAAGAGTCACTTTCTTCAGTGCTGACTGTGGAATTTACTGCCATAAGGAAAAAAGATTAAGTATTATTCCCAGTGCCACCCTGTTATGTTTTTTCTTCTAGCCTCATGTCTTCCAGCTGATTACTGTAAACTATTTCTCCTTTATAAACTAAAAACAAAATACAAAATCATTCAGGGCAATTTGGCAACTTTGCTATTTTTCCAGGCTGTTTGTCTTTTGTTTAGATGCATTATTTATCTAATCTATTACATTTATGAAGTTTTTATTAGACTTTGGGACAGTCCCTTCAAATAACTACTTACAATTATGAAGCTCATTCTTGAAGCAATGTCCATCTAAGACTGTACATTGAAATTCAGCTAGCCTCAGAGCTAAAGCAAAGGACTTGTTCTTTCATACAAACAAACTTCTGATGGTTTCAAGCATGGAGGCAGTGCAGCACAATGTTCGGTAGCAACATCCATTCTCTCATATTTCTCTCATTCATTTTTATTAGGATTTTTCTCAGAGATTGAATGTGGGGAAATGTCAAGTGTTATTCAGACATTTAAAAAAAAAAAGAGGGTCACATCTGGCTAGTTGTCCTTTCAAAAGGAGTGCTTAAGTTTGGCAGCAGTATTCTTCCAGCAGTTCATCTAGTCTTCTGAACTTGGCTTGACCTGTACATGTGTCACTGGAATGTTTCATACAGGCATTCCTTTAATTTTCAATTTTTCTCAATAATTTCTTTTGGTATCTCATCCACTCCTTTTCATTGCAGCTGTTAGATGTTGGAGGTAATACGTCTGAAATCAGACCACGTCACTAAAACAGCCAAAGCAGCCAACTGTGACTTGCTGTTTCTGCAGGTTTCTTCTGAAATGCCCAGTGAAAAAGATAATGTTTTTTAAGTTTTCAATTCCTTACAGTTCCAAAGAGAAGTAAAGATTCTACTGAACTAGAGAATACTCAGCAGTAACCAAATAGGTATATTCGTTTTTCTTTATGAAGGTCAGAAACTATTCTTTATGACTGTTTGTCAAACAACATTGTGAGTACATGAGGTTGTTTGGGTAACTTTTGCACTTTACCTTGTCTTTTCCACCCTTTGCTTGCTGGGTTATGCTCCAAGATTTTGTGCTTTGTCAGTGTTTCTCCCAGTTTCAATAAGTCTCTGTGCAACACTAGAGCAAGCTGTTGGCTCAGCTATAACAAATTCAATTTAAGGATGGGATGAAGATTTTCTTCAGAGTTTAGACAATCTCAAACTTTTATATTTGGTTGAAACTATAAGAGCATCTCATGAATTCTTATAATTTTTTCTCTTTTTAAGTTATTAGCAAAATACTACCAAGATACAAGAGAATGAACTAGACGATGTATGAAGTTTCTTTCAATTCTATGACACATAACACAAGCAAATATTAATATTAAAGGCAAATCTTCCTTGACACCATTAGTAACTGATACTACTCTTGGTTTTGTTTTCGCCTTCGTTTTGTAATTATCATGAAATTAAATATCTTCAAGTACAAAAGAAAATTCTCAAATGACTGTATATCTAAAAAGTATCAATTCTCAATTTTGCAAGTCCCTGGCCCAAGCTGTAAACTTTGAAACAATAATTTATGAATTTGTGTTCATTATGACTTCAGTGGAAGTTCAATGAGAGGAAAAACTGCTGGTCATTGCTGAAATTCCTGTGGTCTTCAAAACATCATAGCATTCTGGATAAACTGCTGAACAATTTCATCATGCAAGCAAGGGAAATAAAACTCCAGATAGCAATTTTAAAGCTCCTTACATAGGCCTCTTTTGTTATCCATGAAACAGTCACAGAACAGAAGCAAATGAACTAAGAAACACCAAGCAACATTTCCTGGAGGTATCCTTAAAACCGTTCAGGAAAGCCAGAATTCACCCTTCCTCTTCCTCCTACTTTTATCTGAATTCTGCTTTCTTATATTGTCACACAAATGGGAATGTCTACCTCTCATGAGGTTGCTGAGCTACTGCTTTATGATAAATTAATGGGGAATAAAGTAGGAGAGTGGATTCTTTAAAGATAATCATGATCTGATACACTGAGAGCATAAAATAGAAAGCAAGTCTGTTCCTTCTGCAAATGCATACCGGTGAGACTTTCTTGAAGAAACTGGGAATACAAACCATCAGAGATTGATAAAAAATTATTCACCTTAATCTTTGTAGCCTTAACACTGTTTCTTAAGTTTTGAGTTCCCTTTTGGATGGAGGCAGAGGGTTTAAGTCTATTTGAAATCAGCATATAGATTCAATTTACCGCTGGGGTTTATGAAAAGGTCTTGCAGAAAGTCATATCTTTCCTCATCCTTTGCTGAATGGTTTGAATCTCAGCATGTATCAAAATACAGCCTTGCAAGGCTTGCAAACTCAGCAACTTTGAGATAGAACACATTATCCCTGCCTTGCAAATACTTACTATTATTGGGAGGGGTTTTTTTGCAGCTATTATTACAGTTATTATTGTTCCTTTTCCATCTTATAGTTTCTTATTTCCCATACCACCCGCTGAGGAGGTGATGGATCCTCTGCCTCTGAAGGCAGCTGCAGTGCTATGCAAAACAGCTTAGCCTGTAGGAGGCAGAAAGGGTTCTACCAGGTAACCTCATATTCTACAGTCAATTGTCCATTCCCAGAACAGTGTTTTCACTAACTTGTCCCACTATAAATTTCAGAAATAATTAAACATTTGAAATGCATTTGTGTAAGAACTGAGTTCAGTCCCACTACCTGCTCAGAGGTGAAAAAAGCTGGTTTTGTTGGCTTTGTGAGGAATGGCTATTTTAGCTTTGTCAGTACAGAACAATGATTCAGCTGAAAAATGAAGCAAAATTGCTAGCAAATGCAGTAACTCAGCTGAGTAGTGCAGTAATTGTTAGTTGTATTTATTTGTTCTCATTTTAACCTTCCCAAATTATAAAAAACCAAATAAGCAAACAAATAAAGATTCAATGAACTAAAAGACATTGTGGGTTTTTGGTAACTATTTTTAGCATCACATGTGAAATGAGAGAAAGCATTGTGATTTTGTTTCCAGGGTGATACACTTACAGACAGGTACAATCCAGAGTCGGTTTGGAAATCTTTCAAGGAAGTTAGTTTTCCACACCCAGGAAGACAGAACTGTATAGTACCATACCATCCGAGATTCTGTAAGTGCATGTAATAGAAATCTAGATGTAGAAGGGATTGCAGAATACAGACTAAATTTACGTTAGAAATGAACCTACGACGTGTAGTGAAAAACAAAATTGATATATCTAACACACTCTAGAAAGACAAAATACCACAGATGTTGCCAATACCCCAAGTTTTTGCATTGATAGTATATTTAAGAAATAAAACTCCTAGATGATTTCAGAAAGTGGAACAAGTCCTGTGCCACAGACCATTAAAATGTGTCATACCTTTTACTCACGAGGATTATAAATTAAATTAAATTAATTCATTATCAATGTATGCTTCTGCATATTATTACAGGATTGAATTAACTGTGTACTTGTGTTATTCTATAATTTTTTCCTTAATAGTGTCTTGTCGGCTTTCATTTCACTAAAAACTAATTAAACTAACATGGTCTTCCCATACCTCTTTACAGGGTACCTAAATCATTCCCCTAGTGAACCCTGGGAAATATCTCCCTGCAAAATAGCTGCTTAATGAATATCTTGAATGTGTTTTCCTATCCTTTCCAATAATATGTAACTCACTGCATCTTTGGATAACTTTGATCTGTATCACAGGTGACCGATTCATCAATATTTCCCCGCTGCTCTCAAACCTAAGGAAAATCCCTTTCTCTTTATTATACTTATTTTGAGGCTAATATTATATGTCATACAATTATCCATTGGGGTAAGCCTTTAAATGTTCTTGAACAATGTTCTGCTAGCAATTGCCAAAGGATGGAATATTGTCTTGCAAATAAATACAAGTTAGTAAAATACGTGACATTTATGGGTACAACAAGAGATTGCAAAAATAAATTTTAAAAAGGATTATTTTTTTTCCTCATGAAATTCATTATTTTAAGGCTTGAATTCTTGATTTTCTTTAGAATTCTGATTAGGGTTCTGAGATAATATATGGAGCACATTTGAGACTGGGTCTCTAATGTGCTTTTCATTGCAGACACGTGAGAAGTGACTGATTAACACAGTGCCCCATGGAAGCCACTGTAGCTGTGCTCGACACTGTCAGTCAGTTCTGTAGCCAAGGCTTGCTGGGCAGCTTCCCCCTCTTGTAATCCATATTTCCTTTCAGTCATTCAGATTTTATAAAACTGGAGTTCTTTAATAACGACTTACATTCTCAAAGCTCAGAAAACGGACCTTGATGGAAAATGTGTATGAATGCAGCTGTCAATTCAAAATCCTTTGAAAAATATCCTTCTTTCAATCTTTGTGAAAAAAATTAACTCTGTTTCAATAAATCAGTTCTTGTAGGTAGCATTCTAAAATTCAACTAATTGTTTGTAAGTTCACAGGCATTCTTAAAAATTCCGGTCTTGAAAGAAAAGACTCTTTCTTACCAGCCTCTGAATGGGAAGTCATAATTAATTTCTCTGAAATTTTCACTATTCCTTAAGCTATAGCTAGCATGTCAATAGCAATATTATGTACAGGTACTGCAAGGATTTAAAAAAAAAGGATGAAATGTGCTTGAGGCCAACTATTGCCATTCTAATCCTTCACTTGAGAATATTTAAATAGTTAGTGTCAAACTAAGAAATAAACGTGGTCATTCTTTAGGCAGAAGAATAAATGCACTTCTACTGGTTTCAGATATTGTTTTCCAGAGGACTAGAGCACAGAAAATGTTAAAGGAAAAATACATTTGACAGCCTGTTAGTCTTTAATCTTTGCCTGTTTTCCCAAGTGAGTAAGTATAAAATTACTTAAGCAGGTTTCTGTAAATCTTGTGACATAGGAAGACAGTATATTGAATATCCTGCACATTCTTTTGGGTTAGGTGAGTTATTGATGCAAACCCATTGACTTCATTTTGTCACTCAATCATAGTGACTGCTCAGATAATGACAACATTTTGTTGTTACTACTCTCTGTGTTTCCTAGAAATACTTGTAGTAAACTCATAGTCAAGTTTCACTTAGGTCTATGGCATTTATTTGGTTAAAATGAAGCTTTAATCTCATTTGTGAAGTTTAAAATAAACATTATCATAAGCAAAATGTGGAGGGAAACATTAGGTTAAAATTTGATTTGCTGGTTGTTAAGAGTATCTTCAGGACTGTTGCAAAATCAACTGGAAGCAATAAGCTGACTACCAATGATTTAACTAACAGTTCCTAGAAGAGGCACTGAAAACAATTATGTTGCATCTCTTCTCAAATTCTTCAGATGTTAAATAATTTACAAGAAACATAATTTATAAATATCTTCATTTTAATATTTCAAATGTTAGTAGTTTAAATATACAAAGTTAAGGAAAATATCTTGGCTACAGTTATGTTCATGTTGTCTCCCTGCCAATCCTCATATTTTATAAAAGACTACTTTATATAAAAAAGTATGATGGAGGCCAGATACATAAAGAAATAGTTCTTTATTTATTAGAAATACAGTGAAGAAAGCTAGTAGGATTAAGTTTCAAACTAGAGAAGTAAAAAGAAGTTAGAACTATGATAGCTGCTTTTCATCTAACACTAACACTTCTTATAGTGATAAATAATAACTTTAACAATTATTTTAATGCATATAAAATTTCTTCCTGTGAATTCAGATTCAGAACTGTGCAACCATTACTTATACTTAAGATACATCTTGCAGTTTAGGAATGTAGAGAATTCTAAGAAACACTAGGTTTGAGGCTGAGAAACTCTACCAACTTTATTTTGGGAGAAGGTTTTAAATTTTTAATCTTTATCACCTCATGATATTCTGACTGCCAACACAACAGTGTGGCCACAACAGAATGTGAATGCTATCACCTACTGGTCTCTTCTTCCTGCAGTAAACTACAGGGCTTTAACTGAGCTCTAGCATAACCATGTACCGTAATTTTCATTAGTAAGTGGTTGTTTTTTTCTCTTTCTCCTTAAAAACTGATCTCTATTATTTTATAAAAAAAGTAGATAAACAAGTAATGGCCGTGATGCAGTGTGAAAACTGTGATGTTTTACAAATTAAACCAAATTACTTGTGGATAGATTTTGAGTGGAAATCACATATTATAAGTTGCAATTTCGCTAAACCAATTTAAAAACAGATTATCTTTGCACAACAAAAAGGTATTTTTAACCACTGTTAAAATTTAATCTCTTCCTGAAACTACTTAAAAATAAAACCAAAGTAGTATTGAAATATTTGTTTTGATTTTTTTTTTTAATTTTAAGTTATTTACTTTTGTAGACCATGATAGAAAATGAAGAAAATATTATGGTTCATTTATAGCTGCTTCTGGTAAACGAAAAGAAGAAAAGAGTCCATATTTAATTCTTGATAGTGACACCATTTCAGACCAAAACCTATCCTGATTTAATACTAGCAGCAAGTCATGTCAAGAGGTAAATCATGACTCAGAAATACAAAATAACATGAAATCAAAATCTCAGAAAAACCTGGGGGCCTCCCAGTTCACTTGACTAGAGGAAAAGTGATCCTCAGTGTCTCATAGAACAGTAACGCAAAAACACACTTTGAAAACACAGTTGTTTTCTCAATGTGTGCAATAACATCATAACTTCCATTAAAATCACTGTCCTATTGGTAATTTCTGATCTAGGGAATAAGGACTGTATTTGTGAATAGCACAGGTTACACAGAAGAGATATCAGTATTTTAGGTTCAAATATAGACCTTTTTGTTTATATAGTTTTGTCCTTTGAAATACACTTCAGTCATTGTAAAGTTCTCATTTTCATATCAAGAAAAAAGGACTGAGTAATTAAACAGAGCCTGAATAGATCCTTGTTGCCAAACCCTCTGGATGTGCCAAGGCTAAAAAGAAGATTTTAAAGGGAAAACTGAGCTCAAATGGGAGTATGATCTATGAGGATTATAGATCTCTAGGAGGAATCTTGATGATAAATAGTGTCAGTCTTAGGCATCAAAATCCATAAGAAGGATGTGAATAGGATTATCTATTTAATCCTTAAGTATCACCTAAAGAGCCTGCTGGTATTTGATCATTGGCTACCATGATAAACTTCAGACAGCTGAACACTCCTGAAGGACTGAAGAAGGTCTATAGATTCAGTAACAACTAGATGTTTATTTCCCCTTTTCTCTCCATCTTCATCTTGCATTTCTGTAGAGAATTAAGTTAGGGGAAATGGCAGATATCTTTCAGTTCACTGTTAAGAATGCAACATGGGAACCAATTTACAGAGAGGAGGAGGATGTAGTAAAAAGAATGAGGATTGTTTGTGGGGTTTTTTCACTGTTGTTGTTTTCTTTGGGGTTTTGTTTGTTTGCTTGGTCTTTTTACTTCTAGCTTTCCTGGATGCCAACAGAGACATAAAGAAATTAAGAAAAATTAGTCAGAAAATATTCACCCCTGTAATCATAACAGCTGTCCAAGTTGTGCAGTCAACTTGTGACCATCTATATATGAAATAAACAGCCTGGAGAACTTATCTGAGGAGATTATGACATTTCTGCATCATCCACAATTCGGGAAGAATTTCTGCAAGTTTTTGTCCAATATAGCTCAGCAGTACAAACCAAACAGAGACTCACTACTGACTGTCAGTCTGAAAAATTATTCTACCTGCTAGGTGCCTTTTTCATGGGGCCATTCACTCCACTTGCAAAATATGGTCTGACATCCCATGGGTATAGAGCACTGAGTGTTTGCAGGTGAAACTAGTGAGAAGTGGTGACTGCTATAAACTTACACCCTAGATTTCCGCAAATGATCTTCTCTATGTATGAAAATCCTTAGAGAGGGGGTATGATTGTCCATTATCATCCTTAGTTTAAAATACGTGTTTAGGACTGTCATTCAAGAACTGTATAAGGAAAGTTTAAACTAATTACAAGCAAGGCAAAGAAAATGACTGCTTTGATCAAGAGAGCATGATAAGTGAAGTTTCCTAGTAGAAACAAAATTATTTAATTGAATGTTTCCATAAAGGGTGGTGATTTTTTTTTCTGTCAAACAACTGTAGTTATAGAGCAGTTTCAAAAAGCTATATTTTATGTGGATGGAATAAAATTTCTGATATTTTCAAAATCTAAGTTTGTTTTATTCTTGTTGTATTTCTGAAAACACCAGAGATGAATGAGGTGTGTGTCTTTTTTATTTATAGTCATTTGGTCACATAATTTTGCATTTAGTTTGAAGGAATAAAAAGTATTTATGAGAAAAAGAGTATCTGAATTATTCTAAATACAAGCAGAAAAATGGTTTATATTAAAATGTTTTTTTGCTTGGCGTATCTGAGGTTTTCACCTGTCTTTTCCTTTGACAATACTCTGTGTCATACAGACAGATGTTTGTTCTTTAACAGCAGGTAAAAGGGACAGAGACCAAACTTCTGGTTCTGTTCTCTGTTTATATGTTAATGGTAGTCACTGTAGTGAGTTCACCTTGGCTGAATGCCAGGTGCCCTCCAAGCCACTCTATCACTTCCCTTCCCAGTAGGACAGAGGAGAGGAAAATAAGATGGAAAACAACTAGTAGGTTGAGATATGACAGTTAACTAAAGAAAAAAAAAATGAAAGGTAGCATGTGCATAAGCAAAGGGGAAAAAATTAATCTCTACTTTCCATCAGCAAGGGATGTTCAGACACTTCCTGCAAAGCCGGGCTTCAGCAGGCATAGCAGTTGCTCCAGACAGCAAACACTGTAAAATAACAAATGCCCTCTCTTCCCCTTCCCTCCCTTAGCTTTTATATCTGAGATGATATCATATGGTAAGGAATATCCCTTTGGTTAATTTGGGTCAGCTGGCCTGGTTGTGTGCTTTTCCAGGATATTGCCCACCCTAGCCCCTTCACAGGGGGAATGTTGGTAGATAGAGCTCATGCTGTGCCCATCTATTTACTCTTCTTAAGCAATCAGTGATTTTCAGATGTCTCAATACTATTTTAATGACATTAGTCATCTGGTGCACATAGTAATCCAATTCTTTTCTCTGTCTACAGTGGAAACTGCTTACTTAACTCTTGGTTTAACTTTTTTCAATGTTTGCAGTTTTGGTTTGTCAGCAAGTTTAAGCTTTTCAAAGTAGGATTGTCTGCTCAGGTGATTTATGAAGATTATAAATAGAGGCCTAAATACTCAAAGAAATTCTCCTAACAAGATTATTATAGTTCTTTTATCCATCTGCATAAACTGCTGTATCTGCTCTAGTGCTAAAGTATGTGTTTTTGAAGCTTATCTGGAACATATTTCTCTGCACAAGGGAGAAACTGATCATTGAAATAACATTTTATATTTTAATGTGTTCCAGCTGTGCAAAATATGCTTCTGTAGATCAGCTGCTCTACGTGCAGGTGAATCTTCATTGAAATGCAATAGAATTCAGAAGCTCCCAGAAATGGAATTTAGGGTTTTGTTTTTTTTTTTCCCCCACACATTCTGTGCTGCAAAGTCTGAATGTCACACAGCATACAAATAAAACTGGAAAGAATAACATAAACCCCTGATCATTACCTGACTGTTGCTGAGTGAATAAAGTGTGTGGTCAGATATTCATCTGGTGCTGACAGATAGAACTGCAACAAGAGCACTTTGGGGAAAAAGCATTTCTTGATAGTATTTGCTCATGAGTAAACCACTTTTGCAAGCAGGTGACCCTTTGCAACTCTGTGCTCTAGGAAATGTTTTTGCTGTCAAAATTATCGCATGGTTACAGTTTCCAAAAACTCCCTTTCCTTAGAAAAGGAGGTGGGTAGAAAACAGGCTGCAAGCCGTGCTCCCTATTCTGTCCGCAATACACCAGTGACTTTTGACTATATGTTTCCCTTCTGCTTGTCTTTTGTCACATGATGCAAACGGTGGGAAAACCCGTTTCCAGGAAAAAGTCTTTGGAGGTCTAGTGGCAAGGACTAACTTCAACTTGTTAGTAAAAGTAATGTGATTTGCAACCTGCTTAGTTTTGGGACTGTTGACACTGAAAAACTATGATCTTGAGAGCAGGTCATGTGCTCAATGTGTAAGATGGATTGGTGCAAATATAGTCGCCACTTATTTACTCTTCTAGAGAGAAAGAAAGTATGACTCAAATATCTCTCAGGTATATAAATAAAATATAGTAGTAGAGAGATGCCTCCACTGGAATAAAATGTTCTTATTTTGATAATTAAAATAACAGCCTTTATGAACCGCTGGATGTGCTCCCCTTATCCACTTTATGGTACTATTTGCTTAAAATTAACTCAGTTATCTCAGAGCTATGCTGCAGGGTCACAATGTTTTCTGGCATGACTTTTCAGCAGCACAACAGTGCAGTACCAAAGACTGTTATTCCAATCATTAAAAACTAGCCTTAAGGAACCACAAAAAAAGAAATTAAATTACATGTAATTATGTCACTGCCATTTTCTTCCCCTAACTACGCTGTTTAATCTTCTTCATTTACACCATCAACAAGTTGACAATTTTGGAATTTCTAAGCTGAATAGAAAAGGAAAATAAATTGTGATATTTTACCTTAGCAAAGAGATAAAGAACTGTTTGGTAATACTAGGTTTCCATCTAGGAGGTGGTCATGATCCTAGATGTCTCACTTCAGACATGAACTCAAAGAAATTTGACCCACTCAAGGTGTTTTGATGTAAGTAAAAACAAAACCATCAACCAACCAACCATCCAAAAACCATCAAAAATGTTAATTTGAATAGATTCTGTAAAACATAGCATCACTGTATAGCAATCACATTTAGAAAATTATTATAAATGTTGAATATTGGTTAGGAAATAAAAGAAGTATATTTGCTAAATTAATTCAGCTTTCTTCCTTGCTAGATATGTAGCTCAGTAGCAAAGAAATACAATTGTACTGACTATGGTCCTATAAAAATAAGTGGTAGTGCAGTTTTGACTGAAGTAATTGGCATAATCACAAAGAATGATTTTCTAAAATTTTAATTAATTAGAGCCTTTAAGTATGAATTAACATAGATAAAATAATCATAAATTACTGTTAATTGAACCTTGCATCATCTTAACCTAATCTAATAAATATCAATTTAAAAATAAACTCAATGCAATTTATCTTCATAAGTCTTAAAAATTTATTCTAGTCTGTTGCAGCACGCTTCATGACATGGTCCATATTTAAGACAGTCATGACACATAATTTAAAGTAACATCATACCACATCAGAAGGCTTCAGGCTGTCTGTCCAGACAGAGGAACACCATGCACCTGAGACAGCTGCAAGCCTCTGCTAACATCTGTCTCTTCTTCTCAAGCCCAACCCTTTTTACCCCTTATAGTTCATGCACTGCACCTGTGTGCTGTTCATTACAGTCTATGCTCTTCAGCTGTTTTCCACAGCTGAGGCCCATCAGGGATGAGGCTGGATCACAGTCCTATTCCCAAGTATCGTAGACCGGGTACCTACAATCACAAACCGGGTACCCACACTAGTCTTCATAAAATAATTGTAACTTCATGTGATTCACTTCTGCAGCTCCTTATTCAAGCACCCAAGCAAGATTCACAGTCTAATCTGTCTGAGTTAAAAGTTGAGATGTTTATCTGAACTGGATGTACCTTGTGACCTCCAGCTCTTCAAATGTGCTTTGCAGTAGAAGCTTTCTAATATTTCGCAGCTTGTAGTGATAAAACTCTCAATACTTTTCTGAGATAACAAAACTTCATGTTTTACCTTTGTACCTCAGCTGTTCTGTGTTTTCTTGTGGGTTTATTTTAAGGGAAAAATAGTATGGTGAATTTGAAATACGTGGGTTGGATGTAGAAATTACTGATGATAGTAGTATGCTCTACTTGGAAATTACCTTGGTAAAAGCATCATTTGCATGAAGGGCAGATTTGTGCACATATCTGAAGTGTTGTAAGAGAATCAATATCTTGCAGAATTGTTTTTGAGATTTCTTATATAAAACTTCTATTTTCTTCAGGTTGGAAAGTCTATTTATTTGAAAGTAAAGAACTGTTTTGGTAGAAAAGAATTAAAAATTAGAAGTAATCAATACTTTCTTTTCTACCCCATGGGTATTTCTAAAATTCAGCTATAGTATCTTCTACACAAGCTGATATTCCCCAGACTGTATTCTGGGATGGGACGATTAGAGCATAGAGTAGATCACTGAAATGGGAATATGAATAAGGAAGAGACACGTTTATTTCTTCACACAACGGTTCCAAAATTCATGAACCTCCTCTCCTTCTGTTTTGATTTTTGTTAAGGATTTTGTGAATCAGTTGGGAGTCAGCAAAACATTAGCATTAATGAGTTCATTTCCACACAAATTGGCTCATTATCATGCTGACTTCCAGTGTTTTGTGACAGTTATGAACTTGGTTCTCCTGCAAGGAGTGCTCATTTTCTTACTTCATTCAAAATGATGCGGGGTAAGGAGGTAAATGAAAAAAAATAATAAAATGGCATATAAATGTATTCTGTTCATTGATGCAGCAAACTCTGTGGTTTCTCCATGGTTGGTTTTAGAGAACTCTGAGTATGGTCCTTTTTTTCATTTGTCAGAATGCACTAATTCTGCCTGGCAGTTGGTAAAAACTAATACCCAGAATCTGACTTTGCAAATTACATTAAGGCAATTTAATTTCAATTTTGTACCAAAATATCTGACCCTAATTATTATAATTTCATAGAAGTACACTCAAATGGAAACACATTATGGGAAAAATATTTCTGTAGTACCCAAATAACCTTCCAAGAATTCTCTCATTAACTGATGCAGATTTGTGTTTTTACACAATGCCAAAAGTATTTGTGCCGTAATTATCAGATTTATGATACTGCTGATCTACTTAGAACAAATACTGAATGTCAAGTTCTTGGTAATCTTTTTCAAGTGTGGCATTATGCTCCTTTCCCTTCAGAACACTCATTTGGTCTTTAATCCATTTGTAACTCACTGTGATTATGCCCAGCAGGTTTATGAACTTTATTACAGTTCTACTCTTGCAGATTTCTTTTGTCTCATTAAGCCTGATAGCATAAAATAGGTATAGTTTATTTCATCATCCCAACCAGGTCTTTAATGCAGATTGAGTTTAGTCAGACTGTTTCATTATGTCCTTTCTTCGTGTCAGGGCTGGAATGGTGTGAATTTGTTCTGTGACCTAAGATTACAGTTGCTGCTTGGTATCTTTTGCATTCACTGAAGGTCATTTCTCTTTTCCCAGGGTCAAAACTATCACAAGACTTCTTCTGGCTTAAAATATTTGCATGAATTGCCAACAATGAGGACCATGACAGTGCAGCAGTGCATTCATAACTTTGAAACGTCTATGTATCTCTAATATATATCACATGCTAATATAATATTCTTTAACACTTCTGTTCTTCCAAAATAATCTGTCTGCCACAATGTAATAAATCTGTATTCTCTAGTATTCATATCTCCAATATATATTGTCTCAGAGTGAAGATCTGTGACCTTTATTACATAGAATGTCAAATTGAATAGAACATAATGGTCTTCTCTGTTCCTTAAATAACTTATAAATATTTATCTGTCAGTTTTAGGCTCCAAATAATTATCAAATACATATCAAAATACAAGAACTGATGCTATACTCATTATTTATTGCCATATTTGTTTCTACTGAGGGATAGCACTCCTGTTTCTACAGTGTTATGGGAGCCTCCAAACTCTGTATTTCCAATTCACTGCTGATTACTCCAATAACTGATAGATGTGCATGCATAATATGTGACAAAACCTACATGTCTTTCAAACTCTATAATGCCAGTTAAAAATAGAGAATTTAAATTTGCAAGAAGAAATGTTCTAATATTTATTTAAATAACTATAAAATATTAAATTTTAAAATAATGATGCGGGCTTAAGAATTGATATTTGGATCAAGTGTTATTGAAAATATTTTGAAATATTGGTTTAAAAAGGTTTTTTGATACTGATATTACCCAGTTCAGTTTCTAAATACATGTACTTCTGTAATGCATGCTATGAAAAATTGCATCATCAGGTAACTTATTGAATGTTTTTATTGCTTCAGAAATCCATTATTTTTTTTCTACTTTATGGTGTTTTTGAGGATTTATTTTCAGTAATGGACCTTGTCCAAAATCGTGGATGTAATTAAAATAGCCCCTCTTATTATTTTAATGACTGCTAAAATATTTTGTCTAAGGATGTGTTTGTTCTTGTTGTGGATTAACCTCTACAAATCTATTTTTTGTCCTTTCCATTCTTTTGTATTTCCATCCTTTTGTATTACATTCTCTGATACCATAACATTTTCCACTAATTCTTTAAATTTGGATTACATCCTTGAAGACAGAGCCAGTCTTCCAATATTATGGAAATAGAGCTCTCTACTACATGAGCATGGATGGTTTGGATTTGTTGACCTTTTTGTCAGCAAGTGATTTTTCCATTTCATTGAGCTGCACTGCAGTCTTAAATATATTTGTAATTAGAAGTAGAACTCAACACTTTCATGTAATTTATTCTATTAAGAATCCTTCTTGTTTAAGAGCTATGGAATCTTGCACATTCACCTGTAATTTGGGACTTCCATAGCTCATCTAGAATCATAAGGCGCATCTGTTAAAAATGGTACACCATGCAGAGAGATTTTCTACAAACTAGCTGATAAACAATCCTGCAAAATTTTCATTTTTACCTCAGCATCTTACTCAGCTCACTTACAAGGGCATCCAGTTTTTGATTTAATTGATAGAGAAACTCATATCTTCCAGTAACTCTGGCATTTGGTCCTGTATTGAAATACGTATTTGAATTACATTCTTATTTGGCAATCATGATCTTAAGCTGAATATCACATCATCTTTGACAATTAGTTTCAAACACTCTTAGAGGTTAAGAAACACTTTTTTTCTGTTCCAAGGATACCTACTCTTTGGCGGTCTCTGAGCTCTCGTCCTTATTATTAAAACTAAATCTCATTAGTATTTTGTAATATATCAGTCAAGGAGGCATCCTTGTTTCTCTGGGCAAATGACTAATTCAGGAGAGTATTTTGAAAAATGTAATTGTTAAATACATTTTCTGTACATGAAAGGCACTATATACTGGATAGAATGTAACAAAACAGGAAAGTATAAATATCTACACATATACAAATTGTTTTGTATATCTGATTGAGCATATTGTAGGTCTCTGTTAATTAGGTTATTAGTGAAGAACTAAAAGGAAATATTATTCTTAATATATGATTTAATGCATTATCAAATTTTCCTCTAAATGTGATTGTATGGTTTTAAGCAGGTGAAGTTCTATATTTTCAAAGATTTGTAGCTTGCAGGCTAAGAGCACTGCATTGGTTTATTAGATGTAGATCTTCAAAGAAGATTCCTCCAGAAATTTGACCTCACCTGATCATGTATCAGGCCATTCAGGAAAGGCAACAACAGCAACAGCAGAAAATCCATCTTCAAATTTTCTTTGGGCAGAACAATCAACAATTTTAAATGAGACTTTTGCTGCAGAAGAATGTTGAAAAATATGCGAGGTGTTAATTTTCCAAATAATAAGTTACTGTCTTGTGAATTGAAAAAAATCCTGTTGTGCTGTAGCTTAATTCAAGCAGAAAATTAGATTTTGTGATTAGTAATTATAGCTATATTTAACATTCTGCAAAATATCAAGAAACAATGTTTAGGTAAATGCACTTCATGTAACAGTAATAGGGTCAGTCCAACTTCTACAGAAAGCTGATGTTCTGTTTGTATGCAAATTACTGAGCAGTGTACATCCACTCACAGCAGACCAGACATTACAGAGAAATCCATTTGGAGCTGTCTGTGGATGTATGAAGACAGGATGCCTTGACTGGCACATGCTGCACTGCAGGATGTGCACACCATGCCTCCCACGCACACTCCTCTGTGGGATGCTGCAGCCACAGGACATTCCATACCCACACCCTCAGCAGCAGATGAGGGGCTCTTTGTAAAATGCTAACAGTGATGGCTGCCTCAACAGCAGAGTGGTGTGTCCACTTACTGTTTTGAAATGGACACAGCTGAACTGAGACCTAACAAATTCTCTGTACAGCCTTGCAATTTCTCAATATAGTCCAAACCAGAAAATGTTCTTGCCTCAAATGTGCAGAAATTTTGTACAGGCTCAGACATGATATACACCACTGAAAAGGAAAACTAGATTTTGTGTAGTTTTAGACTTCTCAGCTATACCTGGAACCATCTATACAAGAGTTTCAGGATTAGCATCCATACAAAGATAAGTACCACAAATACAGATAATGGTGGCCCAAATTCAGGAAATAAGTGTGTATAAAAGTAGCATTATAGCATTTTCAAAGGAAAAAAATGAACTGGTGGTACAATTTACAGTTCTACTCTTTGAACATCACCTTTCCACCTTTCTATATGACATCTCTAAAGACACAGTCCCCTGATGTCTGTGTCCTATTTTTTTGATGATCTGTTTAATGTGTGGCTTGCTTTTACAATCACACTGTTTAGTGCAAATAAATCACTTGCTAAAGACTTGCGGATGTATGGACTTTGAGGGAAGTGTAGTGGAGAAAATGAAGCTTCATTTGTGGTGTTAATGGACAGAGTTTTTGGAAGAATTCATCCCCTGCTTATTCAGAAAAAAAAATTCTGAAGGAGCCTTCATAGACAATAATGTGTATTTCATTTGAAGTGAGCCCATACAGATTCTGAAACTTTCTGGAAAAAAAAATTCTGGCTCCTGAATTCCATCAAACAGGTTTTCTTTGGTCTTGTAAAATCCAGGCTTCTAACGCTGTTGTTTTGCTTTGTAAGCAATGACAGGAGGCACATTCAATGTGCACTGCTCTTCAGAAAGTCATAACACACATTGAGCCAACAGAGCTCTACAGTATCATAACACAAATTTAGCCAAAGTTCACCAAGCCTTGAAGAAAAAGAGGAAAAAGTGCCATAACAAATAAGCTATTTGTTCCACAGGACAAAACAAAGGGAGAACGTGGAAATATGATTCTTGTAAATGTAGAAAGGGAAAGTAGGGAAACAGTGGGAGACCAATTAATTTTAGAAGGCAACTCATGACATTTTAGAAATAATTAAAAAGAAAATTATGAGAAGGGCAGAAGAAAATGGAAAAAGAGGAAACAAAAAGGGCAAATAAATTTAAAGAGAACTAAAAAAAAAGTGAAATGCTTTCAAAACTTGCTTAGACCTTCTTCCTCAAAAATTATGTAGAATAAAGAGATAAAACACATTCATTCCAATATCAGCTTATGTAGATTTAAAAGTGGAAAAAAGAAAAAACAACACCCCCCCCTCCAGAGACTGCCATAGATATTGCTTCTCAAGAAAAGAAAGTCCTGCTAGGAAAAAAAGAATGCTGAAGGCACTTCTATTAACTTTATAACTACCACTGTGCATGAAGCAGGCACAAGCCATGAACTGTGAAACCACTTAGTAAAAGAATTTGGAGCAGCCAGGGTTTGTGCAGAAGAAGTCTGTGTGTCTCTGTGTGCGGACAGAGGGGCAAATCAGAAAGTGTCAGAATGCTTTTACCTTATCACAAACTTTTTATCATGCAGAAACCATACTTTTCCCCCAACACACAGAAAGAGGGATCAACCAAACATTTTTGATCTCAATCAATGCCTTTTCTCAAAGCTATTTTCCTCAGAAATCTGAAATTATGTGACGTAGCCCATTCTAATAGCTATGACAACGTGGCTGTACACGTCATCCTGTAATACATGCACAAGCCCATTCCACTTCTGCTTAGGTAAGGTGGAGGATGTTGATGAGGATGGGAATTACTGTGGGTGAATCTCCACTCAGCAGGCTGTAATCCAGTCTAGTCAGCTCTACTCTCTTTTTTGCTTGTCTGTTCAGCTGCTTTTTTTTCATCAGTGGAATGGAGGAAATGGTTCCAGCAAGATTTCAAGCCTGTAGTAGGCAGCTTTTTATTCATTTTTCCAATGTTAAATGAGCAACAAAATTTTAACATTTATCTGAAAAACTCCAAAATACATCTCTGTCTTATTAAAGAGTTATGGTGTGGTGATGTTCTCTTCATTCCTGTAACAATAGTCCTGAATTAATGTCACAAGTTTGTGAATGTTCTGCTTACATCTTTAGTGAACTCAGTCTGGGATGGAATTTAGTAATTTCACAATAAATATCTAACAAATACTAAGGAGAATATGGATGTCAGCAATGTGGGGAAAGAAGTCCAGACAAAGAACTTAAAGGAAATTGAATGACCAGTTCAGCCACTGAGTGGTTTGCATGAATTTCACAATGGAGATGATAACATCTTTTGTGAATGTTTGTAAATGTTCTCTTCCCTCCCATCTACCAGGCCTGCGACTGACTTGAGAGAAGACGACTCTGACATTAGCAGAGAGGCTTATATAGATGGAGGTAATTGGTTTAAATTTCATAATAGAATTTCTTTTCACAGGTCCCAGGCAGTGAATAATGCACTCACGGTCCATTCACAGAGACAAAGAGATTCAAAGGCAAGGAACAGAGGAAAGAATAAATAACATCCTTCTATGAAACTCAACATAAAGTTCTTTACTAAGGATCCGAGGCAGACTTTATTGATAACTCATGGACAATGAAATCCCATGCTTTGGAAGATTTTTCTTCTGTAATATTGTCAGAAAGGGAGTTGGTTTTGATTTTTTTGCCTCCCCACTTTAATTCACACCTGGACAGGTGTGAATTAAATTTTTCTCTTACACATGAAATTTTGGCTTCCTGCGTAATGAGAGGATACCTGAAGAGATTACACAAATTTATGATTGCTAGTTTCTTAGTTTTCTTCTGAAACATCAAGCAGGGTTTCTAAACGGAAGCCAGTAGCTGGGCAAGGCTTAAGCAACTTCCCTCCACTGAAAGAGCAGCAGATAACACCAGTAGCTCACTCTTTCCACCCTATTTTCCACCTGCAATTGGTAAAGAAGACTTCTATAAAGTCTACAGTGGCGAGTTAGGATCATTGAAATGTTGTGGGGAGGCAGATAAACCAATTATGTTGTTCTTGTCAGATGCTAGGTCTATAATGTGTATTAAAGGTAACTTCACAGAATAAATGTGATAACTTTCAGCAAGAGTTGATGGCTCATTCAACCTTTCCATGAGCCAGAGACATGCTCGGGGATCAAGCTCCCTCTCCAAGATGATATGATCAAGCACATAGGCTGCACAGACAGCTGTAGACAGTGCTGTAGACAAGAGTCAAACCTACAGCTGGTCTTTCAGAGTGTTTTGGGAGTTGATCCCTCTCATTGAGGTGCAGCAGAAAGGAGAAGGGTTGTGTTGTCTCACAGTAAGACCTCTGTCATGTGTCTCCCAAGAGATATGGTCTATTCCCATCTCATTCATCTTCAATCTCCTGGGTGAATATCCTACCCTCCCTCATAAGACAGCACCCAGGGAATTGTAGTTTGTCATATTCCCAGAACATCTCCAGGGGTATCTGGGAGACAGCTGAACGGGACAAGCAGAGAACAGTATCCAACAAAGGAAAACCTATGTCTTGCAGAGCACCATGCACAGAGAGCAGAATTCAGCTATCTGAAAGTGAGAGTGTGGTTAGATGTGTGGTTGGAGCTTTGTGCTTCCACAGAAGGACACCCAAAGAGAGTGCAGGCATGCAAACAGGATGGAGGGGAAATGACCACTGCCAGTGTCTGCTACTTCAAGACAGCTCATCTGCAGGGATAGCTGTGGGTTAGAAGGTGCTACAGATCCCAGGGGATGCAATTTGAATAAAGGAGCACAAAACTCCCTGCATGGAATCCTGGTCAAGGAATTTGTATTACAGTATTTTATTTTATATCTAAATTACTTTTTTTCTTATAATGTCAGAATGGTTTAAGGATGGACTCTGTCCTTTTTGTGGTTTCTGTCTTTCCCTGGTCAGTGATCTGGCTTTAAGCCAGGGTTTATGTTCACAACCCTCAGCAATATCCATGAGACTCTTTCATCTTTTTTTTTTCCCCTACTCTGCCGTCTGTTCTTCCCCTTTGCTACAATAAAAAACCTGAAATGTGCCATTCAGGTAATTCAGGATGCCTTCCAGATCCTGAAGTTTGAAGTGCTCAGTATCAAAGGATTAATATTTTGTAGGAAAATTAAATATCCTCTGTTATCCAGCACCTTTCAATTCATACTCACGCATCAGAAATAAAGGAACTGAATTCCAAGTCGGTGTAAAAATTGAAATTAATTTTGGCACTCAGTTACCTATATGTCTGCAAATGAAATTAATCTGCAGCTAAAAATATCATTTCATGAAGTGAAATAAATTAAGTCAAAAGAAAAGAATATTAAAAGAAAGCCATTCATTTTTTTTCCATTTCTTTTGCTTACACATTCTCCAGGACTTTATAGTTCTACTTCATTCTCAGACAATAGTATGATTTTTCAGATTTAACTGAAATTTGGAACTTAATAGAATGTTTCTGTATATTAATTCAGAGAAAAAATTGAAAGTTTACCTATGAGACAGCCACATCAGATCACACACATATTAGATTTAAAGGATAAAACTTTGATTTGTTTTTGCAATAGCAAATTTGCAAGACTATCCGTGACTATCAGTGGGTCGCTAACAATGTGGAATGTGTTCATTTTTTGAGAACATTTGGTTGATGGTTGTTTCAAGATTTTTTTCCTTCCCTTACACTGTCCCATCATGATATATTCCAGGGTTTTTTTCCTTTGATTAAGCTTTTTTTCTGTACCTTTGCTTACTCACAGAAGAACCATCTCTCTTGGCTGTGGTTGTGCTCCAGATCTTGTTTTGCCTCTGAGAATGACTGGCCTCTCCCGTGAGCTGTCAGTTTGTACATGTAAACTTTAAAGCTGTTTGATAATTTCTTCTCTGTATGTTAAGCAGTTTTTTCTGTAACTGTATCAGTAACTTCACTAGCATATTGCCTGTTTCTTTTATATGCTAAGCAGCATGTACTCACATACTATAAGAACTCCACTGTAGTGGGGCTTGATTGCTGAAGAGACCTGAATTTCAAAATTTCTGAGCACTAAATCTATGAAATAAAGAATATTCTTTAAATTCTTTGTTTTCTTCATATTACTCACTCCTCAGGACTGCAAGAAACTGAGGCTCTAGATTTGCTGTACTACATTTTGTGTCCTAAACTACCTGGTAAGAACTAAAATAATAATATTACTTACGTCTAAATCATTGCAAGCAAACAAAAAATAATATCAAGTATATAAATTGTGGATTAATAAAATGGTTGAATGTTTTTGTTTTATATTTCATAATATATTTTAGATGTGCAGACTTGTACTAATGATATAACCTAGACAAATATCATGAACAGCTAATATATCATAACTGAGTTATGGGCAAACCTCTACACTGATATTCCTTATTCCTCATATAATTCAGTTCCAAAGAGAACAAATGCACAGAATGGTAAAAAAACCAAAAACAACAACAACAAAAAACCAAACCAAAACACAACAAAACAAAACAAAAAAACCAACAAAACAAAACAAAACCAAAAACAAACAAACAAACAAAAAACCAGTATCAATTTCCTGCAAAGAGTTTGCTAAGAGTTGGGAATATTAATTGAATTTATTGCTGACAAAACCAGAGCAGAAAAACGAGAAGTAAAATAAGCCCTTAAAAACACCTCCTCTCTACCCCTCTCTCCTTCTCACCTCTACCTCCTCCCCTCAGTGGCACAGCGAGACAGAAAATGGGGGCTCTGGTCATTGCATCACATGTTGTTCCTGACACTGCTCAAGGAGAGGAGTCCTTCCCTGCTCCAGGGTGGGGTCTCTTCCATGGGAAGTAGTTCTCCATGGATTGCAATGTGAGTTGGACCCATGGGCTATAGTTCTCCACAAACTGCTGTGGCATGGGTCACTCTTTCGTGGGGTGCAGTCCTTCAGGCATAGCCTGCTCCACTGTGCGTCCCCCATGGGGTCACAAGTCCTACCAGGAAACCTGCTCCAATGTGGGCTCCTCTCTCCGTGGGTCTGCAGGTCTCTGCCAGGAGCCTGCTCCAGCACAGGCTGTCCCCAGGGTCACAGCCTCTCTCAGGAATTCACCTGCTCCACTGTGGGTCTCCGCCAGGGGATGGAGGTGGATCTCTGCATCCCCATGGACCTCCAAGGGCTGCAGGGGCACAGCTGCCTCACCACAGTCTGCACCATGGGCTGCAGAGGAATCTCAGCTTTGGCACCTGGAGCACCTCCTGCCCTCCTTCTGCACTGACCTTGGTGTGTGCAGGCCTCTTCCTCTCATATATTCTCACTCCCCTCTTTTCTGCCTGGAATTGCAGCTGCACAGTAACTTCTTTTTTTTTTTTTTTTCCTTCTTCTTGAATATGTTACCACAGAGGCATTGCCACCATAACTGATGGCTAGCCTTGGCCAGCAGTGGGTCTGTTCTGGAGCCAGGTAGCATTAGCTTTGCAGGACATGGTGGAATCTTCTGGCAGCTTCTCACAGAAGCCACCCCTGTAGCCCCCCCACTACCAAAACCTGGTCATTCAAACCCAATAAAATTGTTTAGTTTTGTTTTAGTTTTAATTTCCCCCATCATAATTCATTAATAGAAATGAATGTTGCATATTTCTCTGTTTAATTTGTGAAATATCACATTTTCTGCAAACCACTTTAATTTCATTTTCTTTCCTTTTGCCAGTGTTTTAAGATGGAACACATGGAATAGAAAACAGAAGTATGATTTGTATGCAGCAATTACTTACATTGGTATAAAAGCAAATGGTTATAAAATTCTTACTATCACCTCTACAATAGAAAATCATGCAGTCTCGGCTAAAATGAAATGAACAATAATAATGACAATACTAGGTGGAAATGCATATGGTAAAGAGGTATCAAATATGCAGTTAGGAAGAGGATGTATAATTTATTTAATAATATTTTCTAAGTCATGTACAACCTTTGAAGAAGTGATGAATATTTCATAATTCAGAAAAACATCCAACTAAAATCTGTAGCTTGGTTATACAGCTATCATTTTGACTGAAATAAAATAAATTCTTTATCTTAGATTTAATTCTACTTCAGGTTTCTCTGAATGCTGCACAGAGTGGCATCAATAAAAAATCAAGTTATGGTTAAAAATGTATGTACTTTCTGCATACCTACATATTGAATACTTTAGTAATTTTAAAGGTTCCCCACTCTCCAATGTTTTTATTATCCTTGACTGTAGAGAAGTTTACATATGGCTCTACATATGGAAAGCTATTTACACATATTGCTAGACTCAGCCATGTCTACAAGGGTGAGGAAACTGCAGTGCTGGAATTCCAGCTCTATCTTTAATGCTCCATGACTCAGTTCTGTTAGGGACAGCTGTGAGCTTGGAAGAAATAGTAAGGAAGAAAACTTCATTTCATTAAAAGCCATGACAAATATTCTGTACATTTGTGACTCATATTTGTAGAGGAAAGAAATACCTTTAGTGAAATTTTGTCCCATTTGGGTAAACACCCTAATTGCTGGGCATGTGATGCCTAGATCTTCTAAAGGACAATGTTTGCCACTTTGACATCACCCTGTTGATTTAAATGACATGTAAATTATATTGGCTTATATCCAGAAAGAGTTCCTGGAACTGTTCTCTGAAATGCTGATAAGCACTACTCATCTGAGTGGGAAAGCTGAAAGTGTTCTGCTCTGCTCCCCTATGCACATGATCAATAACTGAAGGCAATAAGTTTGAGGTTTTAGTTCACTGGAAATACAGAAATTGATTCTAAGCCAGTCACCTGCGAGAAACATCTTGGAATAGATTCCAGTTCTGAGTTCAAGACTATTTAACGCACTAAATTAAATACATATTCAATACTTATTGATATGAGAAATCCAAATTCACAAAACAGTACATACAATATGGAACATCAATTTTTTCTTATTCCCAATATCAATGTCAGTGAAAAACTCACATGACATACAAAATTGAAGTGTAATAACAATATAAAGTTTGTTTCAGTTAAGAGAAATGCATCAAAACTACGTTTCACAGCAATCTGTTACAATCTATCAAAGATATAAAACAAATGAGAATTAAAAAATATTAAAAAATCTGAAAAAAATCTGAAATCAGAACTAAACCATCAAATTAAATAAGCCATTTTCAAGTAGGATCATTGTCATTGAGTAAATATGTAATTTCATTAAGGGAAACTGCACAGAAAAGACCAAATGATTGAACAGAGAATGCTGACAAATACACAGTTTAAACAAATTACACAGAAAATAATGAATATAGAGTAGCCTTTCTATAGGGGGAAAAAAGTTTAGGGATAACTCAGTTTCAGGGGTTAATATTTTCCTTTTCTGTTCAATAGGAAATGCAAAATAATTTTTGTACTGGATATATCTCCCCTGTGTCAAATTTAAACAGATTTGCATTATCTTCCATATTTTCCAATATTCTGTCCACTTAATGTGACACAGTTTGCAAGTAATAACCAAAATATCTGACCTCAAGTGACATTGTTACTCCTCCTTATTTCATGAGGTACAGCAAGGATAATTAAACTGAAGGCTGAAGTAACAGTAAGCTGCACTTCGTGAGGTGAAGGGCTGGATAATAAGTAAAAACTGGGACGTTTCTTTGCCTCCAACTCTCTGCAATATGTTCCTTGATCTGCATGAGAAAATTGTTGTTTCTTTTACTGGAGAACATCGTGGAGCCTTCTAAATATGGAAACTAAATTCTCCCCCAAATCAGAAAAGGTCTGAGTTGGAACACTGAAATCAAAGACATCTTATATATTTTCTTCAGTTAGTTATTTTAATTTATCAGAATTTCACAAGTGGTTATCAGAAGATTTGTTCCATTGTCTAGTTGATTAGATGCATAAGTAAGCACATATTCATGGTAGGAAAGGTAGATATTTTTCACAAACAATGCTCCTTTATTACTCCTTCTGGTAAAAGAAAGGGATTTTATTGCTTTTCTCACATATAATTGAAAAAAAAATTATATGTACAGAGAAATGTTTCTCATGGTAATTTTAAGCTTGTGAGGAACTTATTAAATGTTAACAAAATTTTGAAATTTTCCATTTCAAGACAGAGAAATGCTTCTTTGGTAATGCTTCTACACAAAGCACAGCTTTTTAAACAGTTTTACATTGCCCCTGTTTCCCAATCAGCATCCTTTATATCTTCATGTTTGTTCTGTGATATGTGTTCTGACGAGGCACAGAGCATGCTATGTTTGACGCTGCCAACCGGGAACCTGCAGTGACATCATCCTCTTTTTTTGCACACGCTCAATTGTTGCATTTTAGCTAATTACTGGAACCACCCTTTTCATGGTAACTAAACAGAGAAAAAAAACCAAAACCCAATGCCTCATAATATCTATTCGGCTAAAAAACAAAGGGAATTGCATTAAGAACATATCTGCCTTAAATTTCTCCTTAATTGACAATATATGGCAGGTATTCCAAAGGGCTACAGGGAACCTCTCCACACAGTTTGTGTTGCCTAAGCTTTGCTTTGGGATTTAACTGGATACTTTTTGGATACTTTTACAGGTGGAATATGTTACTTAGAGGGATGGACTGAGGAAACAAAAAAAAAAAAAAAAAAAAAAAAAAAAAAAAAAAAAAAAAAAAAAAAAAAAAAAAGGAGGGTACTGAACAGAAAGATTCAGTGATGCATAGGATCTTGTGCCAGCAAGAGTAAGTAATAGAGGACAGTATCTAAGAAAGTGGAAATTGGTGCAATGAAACAGAACATTTGAAGAGAAAATATAATTTTAAAACCAAAATTAGTATTGACAGTTAAAATGAAAGTTTGTGTCATGAAGTCTTCACTATGCAGCATAAATTCCTATAGCACTAGGACTTGACAATGATCGAAGTTTATTTTGCCAGCTTACTTGCACACCTGTGAATTGCTGATATTGACTATCTGAAATGGAGGTGTTGCAGATGGCAGCATGCAGGCCAAATACAATTGCCTTTGCACTGAAAAGTGTACAATCTAAATAGCACCCTCTCAATAATAATGAAAACATGGTTATACTCTTCCAGCCTATTTTGCACAAAAATTGTTCAACCTCAAATACTTCTTGTGGAGCTTTTCCATTTCAAGATTATGTGCTAGTGGAATGGACAGGTAAGTGATATAATACAATCAAAGTAGCTGCAGAGCTCTGCAAACTTTCATGATATCCTAGTAAGGAGTACTTGCTGCTTGTTTAAATACATATTGGCATGACACCCTAGCATGTGCTAAGCACAGATAGCAGATTGTTGCTTTCTCACAGAGGTATTTCTCTTGATATTTTTGCCTAGGCTTTTCCTTACTCATTGAAATTACCAAAAGAATCAGTTGACAGGGGAGAAACACAGCTAAAATCAGCCTAGCTTTAGAGAAAGGAAACTCAGTTCCATGAGTCTGGACATTACAGAACTGGGCAAATGTAGTAGTAAATTTCACAAAAGGAGTGACTTCTCTTTTTAACACTGGGATAGCTTAGACAGCAGCTGCTGCTATAGCATTACACTGGCTTAAGATAAGATAAGTGGCCTCACATATTACATACCCCTAGAAAGTAAAAACAAAAACTCTTGTGCTTTTTTACTTCAGAATGATGTTTATAAATGTAAAATTCAAAGGATAATAAGAAAGTGTTGATTGCAGGCATTTTGAATCTGGTTTAGCTGTGAAAAAGAGAGATCTCAGGTGTTATTCTATATGAATATTCTTATTCCATCATTGGCAGTTAAAGAAAACAAGAGATAATAATAAGAAAATATGTGCTATCATACCTTTTGACACACCTCATTGTAGTCTCTTACTGCATTTCCTATGCAGCTGCTATCAGGATTGCGAGCTAAAGCCTCTCAAACTCTCAGTTAGCTTTCCATTGATCACAGTGAAGTTTTGATAAAAGAACTGATATAGAATTTGCTTTGCAATGTTCTCAGAATTTTCTGTCTTCTGAGCATTCTAAATTTTAAGGTTCAGCTTAGTTTGTGATAAAATCAAAACCCTTAACAAAAAAACCTTGAGTATCACAGAAATATTTTGCAATTTACCTTTCATGAGATTTTGTGCTCTTCATTTCTTTTTACCTCCAGACTGAAAGGGCTAAAAATCTTATTTAAATTAATTTTTCCTGTTCCCATTGTTTTTTTTTTTTTGATATCTTTCCATTTTGTAAGCAATTATCAAACCAAATCTAAATAGAAAATGATTATGTGAAACAGAATATCCTTTTTTCTTTCTTTTTTCCTTCTCTAAAATAAATCTATTTATTTTCTCAATTTGAAAATGAAACACCAAAAACATTTTCAGTTCCTTTTCCATTTTTCTTCCTGTTAGATAGTAAACTGAGATTTCAATGAGTCAAACAGCTCAAGGGTTTTTGCAAATCTATTATGCTCATTAGGAGACATTAGCTCCCTCCTGTATGTTAATCCTTCTTCTGTCACTCTGTGAAAGAATATCTCTCATCTTCAATCTTGACAGTGTGCTAAGCTGTCTATCATCAGCCCTACATACCATATGCTGTACACTTGCAAATGCATTTCTGAGCTAGCTACAGCTGTAGTTAAGACATATGCATACAGTCAACAGAGAAAAGGCTTTCTACTCAAAATACAGTCTCTTTTTCTTCAATTGTAGCCTTTTTGACCTATTTTACTTTACTTTGAAGCTTTATTTCATTATCAGCTGTGAAGTATAAAAGGTATTTGCATGTACTTCATTTCAGATAAATGTTTAAAAGTACAAACGTGTTTGTGTGCTCAGCTACCTTGATGACTGGCTGTTTTAAAAATGCTTAGTGAAGCAGCAGATTTTGTTAGCAAGGTTCCAACAATATCTTTATGCAGCTTGGCCATAAACTAATCAGAAATACCCACTTGATACCAGGCTTTGGTGTAGACAATCCAGTGCATCTCCACAAGTGTTCTGAGGAAACAGAAATCTGAATAACAGTAAGTCAAGAGACTAGACACTAGCAGAACAAGGGAGTTTGCAAACTATATGACGTGGAGAACAGAAGATGTAGGTAGCAGAAATCTGGGGAAAAAATGACAGAAAACTGGATCATCAGATTTGTTTGCATTAGAGTTAAGAAAATGCAAGAGTACCAGAAAAAATATTGCTGGAAGAGAGGATAGGACATCTTATTTTGGCTTTTCAAAAAACAAAGGAAGAGTGGAGTGAGATGTTGGGTGCGAATTTTCAGTTCATTTGTTTTGCCAAGTGGAGCGTGAGGCAGGAAAATGTTCATTGTTTTCATAAGCATTTTCATTAGTCTCTTGATATCATGCCTTCAACATTTTGATATTTTCCAAATTTTTTAAAAAATTTAATAAAAATTTATTTTAATTTTTTACAAATTGAGATTATCCCTTTTCTGTTCCATACTAGAAATTTTTTCAACCTATGAAAATAGAAAAGAATTTGCAGAAGCTGTCTGCCTCCCCTGAAATCCATCCAGCAATGGTTCCTTGTCTAGTGGACATTGGTGTGGTTTATTACATTGGCTTCAGAGTTGTCATGAGCCTCTGTTTAAACCAGCATTTTTTAAACTGCATTTCTCTTCCCACCCTGCCACAACCCTCACTGAAAAAAAAAAATCAGAAAAAAAATGTGGAGGGGAAAAGTTCTCTCAGACACTCTCAGTGGCCATTCTACTTTCATGTAGCATAGAAAAAAATCCAGTTCAACCCTCCTGCAGTAAGCATGAATATCTTCAATGAGATCAGATTGCTCAGAGCCCCTGAATGTTTTGAGGGTTGGGACCCGTCTCCCTGGGTAATCCATTCCAGTGTTTTACCAGCATCATTTTAAAAAACTTCTTCCTTGTATCTGACCTAAACTGACCCTTCTTCAATCTAAAACCTTTACCCTTTGACCTAATCCAACACGCGCTGCTGAAAAGATTGTCTCCATCTTCCTTATGAGCCCCCTTTAACTACTGAAAGGCTGCAGTAAGGTGTCCCCAGAGCCTCCTCTTCTCCGGGCTGAACAATCCAACACTCATCCTTTCCTCACAGGAGAGGTGCTCCAGCCCCCTGATTGTTTTCACGACCCTTATGAAGTATCTTCACTCAGCTGACACTGGTAACAATGATTTTTCCTCTGTCCTACTCTTTTACATTTTATTAGAAGATACATACTTTTCTGAGAAATTCATGGATTTTTTTAGAACTTGCTGGCAAGTCAAACCTTCAATTCTATTGCAAAGCTTATATGGAAGGCCATATTATTCCCTCTGCTTCAACAAAACAGATTTTGTGAGATTGGGCGAGGGAAAAAGCTTTTCTTTTTTTAATCTGCCTAGCTACAGAATATTTTTTAAAGCAACCAAGTTCCAATATGAGAAGCAAGGGATGAGATTTATGGTTAATTTAAATTTTAAAAGAGGCAGGAATCTCCAGGATATAATCAGTGATTTTTGTCCATATGAAAAGGTTTGAACCACTGCCCTCTTCTTTCCTCTGTGTCTCACCGCTGTATCTATGCCATTTCTCTTTTCAGAAATGGCACTCTGAAGTGATCTTTCCAAGGACATTAGGCCAAGTTCATTGCTGGTGTAATATCATCCTCAGTGGCAATTCTTCAGCTGAAGTATGGGCTGGACTGAGTGCTTTGTGTTTAATTAGCGTCGCTGTGGCACAGTATGCAAAGTGATTTACTGTCTGAGATGATTGCTGTAATATTATCTTTGTTCACTAATGACTCAGTAGTGTTTTATCTCTGCTTAGCCTTATAAAGGAGGAAAGCTTGATCCCACCTGAAGGCAGAACTGAGATGCCTGTTAGAGAGCTGCTAGGGTTGCAGGAATGTAAGGGAGCTCTTCCTGATGCTGTTTCAGGAGAATAGACTGAGAGAAGATCTGGTTTTCGTTATTTTTCCAAAGCAGAGCTGAAACAACACAACTGGATGAGCCTGGCAAACAGCAGGAAGTTTGAAGATGTCCTTTATCCACGGCATTTTATAAACCTTTGAATGGGAAATTGCACAATCTTACAGAAACACCAATCCATTACTGGTCTCTTTGAACTTCAACTAGGCCAAGACTATAACTGTTATTTTATGTTTTGGTGTTACCTGCAGAGAGAAGAAGTGCTCTTCCTTAAGTTCTTTGTGCTTCCTCCAGCAAGAAAAAGTAACATGCTGAAAATAATTGCAGCTCTTATGGTAAAACAGGAAGAAGGCAAAAATAAACAAAAGTAAAGGGAACTGTAATTTTCAGCTTCTTGTCTTCTTCAAGAAGCAAAACTGTCTTCACAAAGTGCGTTCCTGGCTTATTGCAGATAGCTCTCATCTGCTTTTACAGCTGGGTATCTTAGAACTTCTTCATGGTGCATTTTATTTCACATACTTTGCTAGAAAAGCAAGAAGTTTTGTTTATAGTTTGAATGCTAGAGATAAATGTATGTTGTAATTAATTTATGTACTTACAGTCTGAAAATGAGTGGCATTTGGAGATCCAATGCATACAATCCTTTGCTTTGGGTGGTAATGCATCACTTTTCTCTTCTGTTTTGCCCTATTTTTTCCCTTGAAAGTAATTACTGGCATCTCTTAGCTCAGAAGGACAGAATTTTTCACTATTCCTGCTGTCTCTCATGAACACTTTTTCTCAGAAAAGCTTTGTATTCTATACAGTAGAGTTTTCCAAAGGGATTTCCCTGTCTTGCAGAATATCTTTTTGCCTATGATGCCTCAGGTTTTATCTTTTATATTTTTTCAGATTCTGTGCTGCTTTAGTGTGTGGGTCTGGGCTTCATATTAGGGGATAGTAAGCTCTCTTCACAGAGTAGGTAGACAAAACAATTCCTTCTCTGACTGAGGACCCAAGGACAGCCAAACCAGATCTCAGGCCCAAGAGCACAAACAACAATGGACTGAAGAGAGAAAACAAGAAGGATGGGACTCCATGGGCTGGAGCTGTAACTGGACAATTAGCTCCAATACACTAATGACCAAAACTTATGAAAGTGTGAGACCCTGTGACTGTTGGTCCATTCTGTGGTCATTTTGGGTTGTGCTGCCCAAGATGGATACATTGAGGCCTCTTTATTAATACCTACTCTATTCTTTAGCTCCGTCTAGTCTCTCTTCTAGGTCAGCCTTCACAAGGCATCACCGTTATCTTTTTCCTTGCTATCATGAATTTAGAGCTTCATGATATCCAGTTATCATGACTTTAGAGCTATTAGAAACCTTGATTCCTTCTCATATTTTCCTGAAAACAATAGCTAATTACATAGTATGTGTGTCTATAGTACAAGAAACATCACTAATTTGTAACACAGTTATTAACAGCATCATGAAAAACCACTTGAAAGAATGAACTTTCTGCATTGTTTCAGAAGGATTTATTACTAATTCTCTAGTATGTGGAATTTGGTATTATACTATTTAAGTAGAAAAAAAATATTGTAATAATTAGATTAAAAAACTGAGTTACCTCAAAGTTTGTAATTTGAAATTTCTGATACAGACACAGTATGAGTTTCTCTTAGGTCCCAAAGCAATGTTCAAACTTGAGATATATATATCAATTCCAATATTTACATTCAACTCAAATATTATTTAAATTGAGCATTAATCAATAAAACATCTCCAGAGTCAAGGACATAGCAACAAAGGATATCAGTTCAACTTCCTCTCCTCAACACTGTGAGAACGGGAATCTGAGACACTGATAAGTCTATTGTGACTTTAAAGGTTCTCACTGGATGCTACTGGCTGTAAGGAAATATGAAGTGCTGTAAGAAGCCCTATAGGTACAGGATGGGAACAGCTCTTCTTCAAGCTAACACCAGAGGTCTGCACATCTTCTCTATAGTCTTTCATACAATCAGTCCCTTAGTTAATTCTTTTTGTCTGTTCCAATTCTCTTTCCCAACGACTGAAGTAGCAAGCCAAATGGAGATTCACTGTCTGTAGTTCAACACAAGTAACACAGACATGAGTCCTAAAAGTGCTTTACTGTAATCAAAGAATGCATGAGCACATACAAAGTCAATGTTTCATACCTCAGTAATTACATTGGGAAGATTGTATGTATGTATATATCACTGATTCCATTAAACACCAGAGCAATTTCTCCTTTTTACTTCTTCAGTCCAAATTAGATTCCGAACAGGCGAATTATGTTATGTTTGCTACACATAAACATATACATAATTTATATTCCATTTTGTCATACCAGTAAGGTCTTCTGTTGGGAGTTGCTTAAATATAAATAAAGATACATTGT
Source organism: Irena cyanogastra (assembly GCA_013397155.1). NCBI lineage: Eukaryota > Metazoa > Chordata > Aves > Passeriformes > Irenidae > Irena > Irena cyanogastra. Next base: position 497,964 of record VWZV01010916.1, on the reverse strand, counting down.
GACATGCCTCCTCCGCCTCCTCTGTTTTACAATAAAAGAAGTAATCAAGCCTGGGGCAGTGTAGCAGCAATTAGAGTTTACCTTCCTGACATAAATCTCAATGCACATGAAAATTAGGTGTGGCCTTTAGGTTATGAGTTTAACAGCACAGACCATTATCGTGCTGAAGGGTGGCCTATTTACAATACTCATTACTTGTCTTTTCTAACCTACACCAAGTTTATGTAACTTACTTTTTCTCTACTTCATGGTTCTGTGGATTTGCATGTTGAATCCGTTTTCTTGCCTACAGCAACTAATCTTTTTGTTGCTCCAGACTAATTTTCAGTAAATTTTCAGATTTCTGTGCACCCATTTGGCCAGAGATATGGAAATCATTAACATGTTTGATGATGGCTGAAATCTGAACGGTGGGTATAGCAAATGTTCTGATGGAATGACAATGCAATGTACTACCTCACCACATACCAGCATGTCCATACAGGTAAATATTTAATTTTATACATATATATATATATATATATATATATATATATATATATACACACACACAC